>BRDA01086834.1:0-32289 GCA_036984385.1 Crenuchus spilurus
TTATGGGGAAAATGCATCCAGCTAACGAGCAAACCAGCTAACGAGCTCAGCTCCTGCACAGATTAAACTCGTAAGTAGGGTTACCACTGTATATTCAGAAAGAAACAAAAATTGGAATCACATAAATTGTTCTTTGCTCTGTTTGTTTTTATCTATGATGGACATCCTGTCATCTGCATTTTGACAGAACATTTAAAAAATGTTCTATACGGCAATTATTGTTATTGTTACAAATCATAAACATTTTTGTGCTATATAACCCTTTATACTTCATTATGCAGATGTTTATTTATTTTTTTATTTTACACCATCAGACATCGATTTACCAAGTTATAACAGAATATTATGACCCCCCCTGGTTGGGAATGAACTTGGTCTGTGATGTGACAGCGTTTGCTGCAAGTACAGTGGTAACCCTACTTACGAGCATCCCTACTAATGAGTATTCCAGGTAACGAGTCGAGATCTCAGAATATTTTTGTTCCAGGTAACGAGTAAAATTCCAGCTAATGTGTAATTTTCTTCAACTATGCCAAACCATAGGCATAGTGGCATTAGGGGCGCTGTGGTCGTAGCATCTCCTAGATGCTACCGTAGAAGAAGAGGTCAGTCAAGTAAAAGTGAAAGTGCCTGTTGAAAGCAACGCTAAGGTAGCAAAAGGTAGTGAACAAGAAAGTTAGATACCTTTTACTTTTACTTTTCATATGATAAGTGTAACCATGCAGCCGTCAGCCTACACGAGCACCGTCGGTCTCCCTGTCATTAGCGGCCAGCCTACACGAGTGTCGTCGTCGTCACATTTATGTTTTAAAAAACCCATATAAACACATTCATTCATTCATTCATTATCACACCTGCTTAATCCTCATTAGGGTCGCGGTCAGACCCCCACCCCCTCACTGGGCGCAGGGCAGGGCATTACACTATTCAACTAAGCCCAGGACAGGGCGCCAGTCCATCGCTGGGTGACACACACACACACACAGACACACCTACGGACAATTTTTTAGAATCCCCAATTCACCTGACCTCCATGTTTTTGGATTGTGGGAGGAAACCGGAGACCCCGGAGGAAACCCACGCAGACACGGGGAGAACATGGAAACTCCGCTCAGATGGGGAATCGAACCCAAGACCCCAGCGCTGAGAGGCGAACGTGCTAACCACTAAGCCACCGTGCCCCCCCCATATAAACACATTATTTAGCATATTAAAGTATACTGTATATTGGCCGGCTGACATGGATTAATCAGTTTTACATGTATTCTTTTGGGGAAAATGCATCCAGCTAACGAGCAAACCAGCTAACGAGCTCGGCTCCTGCACGGATTAAACTCGTAAGTAGGGTTACCACTGTATAAATAAGTAAGCACACTAGTCAGTTGTAGCAGAGTGCAGAATGATCATCATGGGCAAAGGATGCAATTTAACTGAAAAGGGCATGATAATGGAGTACTGGGTGAAGGGTTGTAGAATCTCAGGAACCTCTAACTTTGTGGGATGTTCTAGATCTACCGAAGTGAAGGTGTATTGAGAATGGACTTCTGGTCCATTGAGTGCCTTCCAGTGGCATAACAGTGCAACCCCAAAGGCCATTGATGCCAGATGGTGAGAATGACTCCAGCGAATAGTCCAGAGCAATCAGTGCACCACTTCATCTCTATAATAAACAGGAGTAACAAAGAAAGTGTCACGGATCACCAGTGAGCAAACACTCAAAGCCTTAGGTAGGTGGTCATAATATCTTGATATGACTGTGTACAGTACTGCTACTTTAAAGGAGCCAAAATAGATTATTTAAAGCATTGCTCCAATCTTTATTTGAAGTGTATATCCACTCACCTCCCTGATGTACCCACATAATTTTTTCCTGTTTAATTTCATTTAATCTGGAAATATTATAAATATTATGATCTGCATTGTTTCCCAAAACGGAATTTAAATTAATTGACCATCCAACCGGATGCACCTACTGTCTTCCACACCATGAGAGATAATGATCTTGCCTTGACAAGCTAATCACACAGTATTTTTAGTGCTGGAGTGCTGTAAGTGATGAGTGATGAGCGGCGTCCTGCTGCCTGAAACAAAACCCCGTTTCCGCCTCGCTGCCTGTCTGCGATCCTGTTTAGACTGGGAGGCTCAGAGTGGGCTGACAGTTTAGGGGTCTCAGTGGTAAGCTGCTTTCCCCCCTCGGTGTCCTAGAACAGCAGGTACTCACACTCAGACACATGTAATCACATTTCCCCCGGAGAAGGCCTGAGGGGCTTCCAGCCATAGTCCACCTACCTACAAGCCCTGCAACAGACATAATCACTATTACACTCTAAGAAATAAAAGGGCTTATTTGAAGTGATGCCAGAGAAGAGCCACTTTAGATTCCCTAAAGGATCTCCAGATTCTCCAAATAGGGCAGAGTTTACCTCATCATACAGGTCTAGTGCAGACTTACAAAACTTATCTACAAATACACAGTCCATACACAATAGTACATGCTAAACTGAAGGGTCCTTTTGTTTTTTTTATTTGGTGGTGTGTTGTGAACGATGACCAGCATTGGGAACATGCTGTTCTTGTTCTGGTTCTAGTTTTAAAGAAACATTTTTGACTTGAGTAAGTGTTAGGCATGTAATAATACAGCATGTATACAAAAAGACTGGCCAATGACACACTCTGAAGCAGCCATATGTGAGACTAAAGTCATTGTTCCCAGAACATCCTGAGTCTGATCTGAGTCTAAAGCAAGCCTGAGATAACTTTAGCTGAGTCTGAAGTTAAGTCTGACTTGACCTGCGTCTGATTACATTTGAGTCTGAAGCTGAGGCTAAGGTGAGCTGAGTTGTAGTGTTAATGGAGAGATGCTGTGTAACTAAGAAAGTATATATTTTGTTCTGTGGTGAACTGTTGCACAGCAATGTGTGTGTGTGTGTGTGTGAGAGAGAGAGACAGAGAGAGAGAGAGAAAAAAGAGGGGCCTGACTACTCCTGTTCATCTTCTGGTTTGTTCAGCTGCCCATCAATAACCCGTCTTCAAACACACATACACACACACACACAACCAGATGTACAGATGTACCTTGTTGTAGTATTAGTAATAATATTAATAATATTAATAATAATAATTATAATAATAATAATAATAATAATAATAATAATAATAATATATTATAATAATAATAATGGAACATATTATTATGTGTACTATATAAAAACATTTTTGTCATTATTTAAAGGTTTTCTTTTGATTTAAAGTTTTTTCAAAGAACCAAACATCCAACATGTTAACAAATAATTATAATGAAACTGTACAACTCAGCTATTAGCATTATGCTAAATGCAGACTGTATAGACTTATTGTGTTGTTCATTTTTGTAGAAAACAAACTATACAGCATTAAAAATCACAAAAATAACAACAGCAACATTAACAGTGACATCAACAATAACAACAATATTAACAGCAATAACAACAGCAACATCAGCAACAACAATACTACTGTTACTTCTACTGTTAGTACTAATAATAGTGTGTGTAATCATTTTTTTATTATTTAATGTTTTATGTGCATTGTAATTAATTAAAGTGTATTAGCATAGTTTTTGTTATTGATTATTGATCATTTAACAATTATTAATGTTGTTCTTGCTCTTTTTTATAGATATATACACTGCCAGACAAAAAGTTTATTTTTTCAGTTTTTTATTGAAAATGATTGAGTTTAATGTCTCATTGCACTCTGAAATTTATTCAATTTATAGACAAAATGTCTCTAAACTTTGGACACAAAGCAGCACCTTTGTCAGATATAACAGCTGAACACACTTGTGACATTCTTTCTACAATAGACATCAAACATTCTTCAGACAGTTCTTCACAAATCTGCTGCAGAACATCACATAAATGTTGGCACTTGTAGGTTTACTTTGCTTTTCACTTCATCCCAAATCAGCTGGATGGGGTTTAAGTCTGGAGACTGTGCTCCACTCCATGTTTTCAAGCTGACCATCTTGTTCTTGCTTACCAACACTGTTCTCAAACTTTTGACCGGTAGGATAGATAGACAGACAGACAGACAGACAGATAGATAGATAGATTTGGGCTCAGATGAGGTAATGTGCTAATAAAAATTTATGTTAATATTGTTGTACCTGTTGGTTATATTGATGCTAATTCTCCAAGAAATTACTTCTAGCATCTTCATCTTCACACTGATCTGAACTTGCAGGTACATTCAGGAATTATCTGTGAACTCCAGAGTCTGTATGGAGGATCTCCATGGAAACATGAGACAGTAATTTAGGTTTAAAAATAGTGTGATTATCAGGGCTAAAATACTGAGGGACCTATTTATGTATTCAGTGGATGAATGAACAATTAAAGCAGGCGTTGGAGGGAGTGTGTGGAGAAGCAGGGTTTCTGCAGTCTCACACACTGTTATCCATTTGTTGATCTTCATTCGAGTGTTCCCTACTGAGCTCCATTAATAAAACATCTCATCTCTCATCAGCGGAGATCAAACAAATCAAAGAGGAGCGCATAAATACACGAGATCATCACATACAACAGCAGTTGTCTTCTGTCATAGCTCCTCCTCCAAATATGTTCTTTTACAGCTCCTTCTACAGATGTATTCTGTTGTAACTCCTCCCACTAATGTGTTCTGTTTTAGCTCCTGTCACAACTGTGTTCTTTCATATCTACTGTTACAAATGTGTTCTTTCATAGCTCCTCCCATAAATGTTATTTTATAGCCCCTCCCACAAATGTTTTTTTTCATAGCTCCTCCTACAAATGTGTTCTTTTGTAGCTACTCCCAAAAACGTTTTTTTCATAGCTCCTCCCACTAATGTGTTTTAGTAGCTCCTCCCACTAATGTTCTTTTGTAGCTCCTCCTACAACTGTGTTCTTTTGTAGCTACTCCCAAAAACATGTTTTTTTCATAGCTCCTCCCACTAATGTGTTTTTATAGCTCCTCCCACTAATGTTCTTTTTTAGCTCCTCCTACAACTGTGTTCTTTCATAGCTACTGTTACAAATGTGTTCTTTCATAGCTTCTCTCACAAATGTTTGTTTTTCATAGTTCCTCCTACAAATGTGTTCTTTTGTAGCTCCTCCCACTAATGTGTTCTGTTGTAACTCCTCCAACTAATGTGTTCTTTCATAGCCTCTTTTTACAAATTGTTGCACTTTTGCAGTTGTTGTGAGGCAATACAGGTTTTACTGGATGCTGGTAAAAATATTAATTAACCTAATGAAAAATGTTTGACGTATAAAATTAGTTTAAAATGTTGCACAGCATAACTTGGCTGTGTTGTTTTGACTAATTTCATCGAGGCAGGTTGGAAACAACCATGCTAATGTTAGGTCAGTTACAAAGTTTAAAAAGCTAATCCTGTTCTTACGGTGACAGTTTCCATGCACACATTAATCCAACTCAATTAGTAGATTATCCATGTATGCATTTATTATTTAAAGGTGATCTAGACCAGCGATTCTCATCTCGTGGGTGGGTCATAGACATTTACATTTGAAAACAATTAAAAACGAAAAAAAAATGTATGCTTATCTGATTTTGTACTTGCCTTTTATGTTGATAAAAGAGACACAGAGAGGCATGCATCAGACATACGCAGCATTCTTGTTACCATGGTAACCACCATTCGTTTGCCCATTATCCTTCTCTTAAAATTTGTGATGTTCGGTGGCAAGATGGCAAAACGCAAAAATATAACCTGGAGCATTTGAAATGTAGATTTTTGTTTAGACCACGCACAAGCTCATCAATTGGCTGTCCCATTTGTTGCTAATGCATGATTGGCCGTCCCCGCTGTCACTCCATGTAACAGTGTTAGTTTACAAGCAGTTTATGTTCAACTGCCACTGTAAGTTATGATGTTGAACGTTTGTTCTGTCTGTGTCACCTTAGCTAGATGTATTTTAATAACAGAGGTTTCATATTAAAACTTTGACATCTGTGTCTGTCTGCATGCGGCTACCAGTCTTTGATAAACCATCAATTTACATGCCTCTAAGTGTAAATATTGTCAAAATAAATTAGAATTTATGCTCATTTTAACTCAGAAATGAGGTAAAATATTATGTAAATGAGGTCTGTTGACCATACAGTCCAAATAAATGTGTAAAATTGGTGATAGTGAGTGAAGTTGACTGAAAAAATGAAACAGAATTGGGTGATAATTTTATGCTACATGCTTTTAACAGTTTATAAATATTTAATAATATGTAATAATGTATTAATATTTTATTCATGATAAATATAAAATGTTTTATTTTATTATTAATAACACTTAGTAGTTATTAATATATTATCAATAGTAACGAGTAAAA
Source organism: Crenuchus spilurus (assembly GCA_036984385.1). Taxonomy (NCBI): domain Eukaryota; kingdom Metazoa; phylum Chordata; class Actinopteri; order Characiformes; family Crenuchidae; genus Crenuchus; species Crenuchus spilurus. Next base: position 6,348 of record BRDA01086834.1, read on the forward strand.
TAAAAATCATAATTTGTAAGGAATTTATTGTAATAATAATAATAGTTATTAGTTAGTTTAATAATAGTAATGTAATTCATAATATTAATGTAATTTATGTTCCAGCACCCCCGCCCCGCCGGTCATGTCCCCCCTGAAATCTCAAGGATAGTTTTCAAAAATACATTTGTTTAGTTTGTATTCTATAAAAGTGGGTCGTGACTTAATGACCATGAGAAAATGTGGGTCTCGGGATAGGACCAGTTGAGAACTCTAGACAAAATTTTAAACCTTAATATAGCTGCAAACAACATTTTTGTGACGATATAGTAGAGTGAAGGTGCTTAGAGCAGAGAATGAGATCACACACCCTCTGTGTGTGTGTTGTTCTTTGCTCTGTGTTTTCGTAGCCGGTCCGGTTGTCCTATACTGTGGAAACACTGGCCCACCCCACCTTTCTCTGGGCTTCACAACACCATGCTGAGAACATGAACAGCAGGCGAGAGTTGTGGCTGAATGGAAGGGTGTGGCTGAATATAAAGCATCTGTTTTGGTTTAAGATGCTGGTGCTCTAGTATGACATCTAATGACAGACACGATCATATACAGAACCTTCTACATCCATCTATGAATATATTGATGTCCATTGATTTTAATATGAGAGGTGGGCAAAGTATCACAAAAGCTGATGCAATGATCTAAGCGTTTACATGTTCAGATTTAGTTTAGCTAGTCTAGACTCACTCAGACTGTATGTTTATATTGATGTCTTAATGTATGAAATGTATAATATATGACCATTAACACACATGCTTGCCATCGGCAGCCAGGACCCGGAGAGAGCAAAAATTGGCTGTGCTCTCTCTGGGCAGGTAAGATGGCACTCTGTTACTAAGTAATGTTAGCTGGCTCAGGCGTCTGCCAGGCGATCCATCAGAACTGGGGATCCTGCACTTTCCTCTGAGCACATTGGCTGCCTAGCGACAATGTATTGGCAGCATTTGGAAAAGAGGCGGAGCTTGACTTCACATGCATTGGAGGAGGCCTGTATTAGTCTGCACCCTCCTAGAGTCAGAGATATTACAAGTGATCGTGAGATTCAACGAATGGGCAGGTCGATTAGCTACCAAACAAACGGGAGAAAATAAAAATTAATAAGCAAAACACTAAACATTGGCATTTTGTTGGTAAATGATTACAATTTCTCTTGGGGTTGCTAACATTCTGTACAATTTGTCAATCTCCTTAAAAATTCTGAAATGCCTTTTTCTTGCATGGCTCCAGCTGCTTCAACAACAAATTCTTCTCACTGATAGTTGGCAGCATGTTGGTTGTCCCTTGTTCCATTTAAAAAATCCACTTTGATTGGCTGTAGAAGGTGGCGGACAGCAGGGACGCTGGAGGAGACACTTGAGAGATGGTCTTTGCTTGGGCCTGTGTGAAGATGTGTAGGTCTTGCTGAGATGGTGATGAAGGGTTTTAAATATGTTGTGCACATTAGCCCCTTGTGTGTACGTAATGCGCTTAAATGCTGGCCGGCTGACACACACTGCTGTCATTGAATGGTGGGGGGTGTTGTTGGGGGGTGGGTCTCTCTTCCGAAGTTTATGCCTTCTTGGTTGGGTCCCATCTGCTCCAACTGAAAGAGTCTGAAAAGGGTTTTTTTTTTTTTTCGGAATTGTTCCTCTGCCCATAGAAAAAGCGAAGCTTCTTGTTGGCAGCTGAGTGCTTCTGGGCAAAACCACTCGCTCTCCTTCCATCCCTCCCTCCCTGTTCCTACTTTCTCAGGCCTTTCAGCCTTCCAGGCTCAGAAAAAGAGAAGGGATGGGAAAAAGAAAAAAAGGCACTTGCTAGCTGCAAATTCAAGCCTCTACATACATTCTGAAGGATGAGGCTGAGGTCTCAGCTGAATCGTTTCTGTGTAAAAGTGTTTGCTGCTTTTTTATTCGAGCAGGTGTGAAACACAAATGGAAAAGATGTGTTTATCACTGGAAATGTTTTAAGGCACAGTCAGTAATGGATGCTTTGTAAATCTATATGTACAGGACGGACTCTAAAATAAAAGGTTTTCTTGAAGCTTATTTTACAGTCAGAATTAGATATAATCAGTCAGATTAGAGGTAATATTTCAACTTAATGCATGCTTATTGATGCTGATTTCAACCCAATTGCATTCAGCTTTATTTCAGTCACATACAATTCACAAAATGACTTGGAATAAAAATCATTATTAAATTGTCAGTTAAAAAATGCCTCAACGATTTGCTAAAAGTGATGCATTTGGTGAAAAATATCAAACATTTCTGCTTGATACTCATGAATTCTTCATGTAAAGTGAATGTATAATTGTTTGGTTTTGGCTACAGAGGCGCTCCCCTCTCAAGGTTACTTGGAGTGTCCCAGCCTGTATTCAGATATGCCTTATCTGTTTTTCACAAGCTGCTCTGTTTTCAATGCAAATAATGGTCCTTTTGCACAGAATGGCAGTCCAGCCCAATACCATCCCTCATTCACCAGCTTTTGTGCCTCACCATTTAAAGAAGCTGTCAAGTTCTCGTTGCACTTGGCAGGGAAGGCCAAATCTACAGAGCCTCACGAGTGACAAAAAAGGGAAACTTTTTTTTTCACCCCCCGTTTGCCTGCCATTGTACGGGGCTGAGTGAAGGGGAATTTTAGCAACATGTAATTTACTCTGGAGGTTTTTTTTTTTCTTTCTTTTTTTTTTTACTGTAAGTGGCTTTAGTGATGGTAATTTCTGCCTTTGTAGGTGTGGAAAGATAACCATCAATCAGTTGTCAATTGGTCAATTGCAGAAGTGATGAAAAGGAAAGGCTTGAACAATCCCTCTCTCTCTGGCTACCTAGAGGAGTGTGAGCGTGAGGGAAAACCTGGCAGACGGAGCCACAGAGAGAGCGGATCAGGAGCACAGGTACAGAGCTGGTAAGATTATACAAGTCTTTGACTCCTAATGAACATCAGGACAGAAATATAATAATATTCAGCTGCTTTTTTTCCTTTTTGTCAAAGACTTATTGGACATTTTCAGTATGTTTATAGACTTGTTCAGTGCCAAAGTTTCCTTATATGGCTTTTATGCTTTGATAGTTACATACAGAAGTACATGTGGTTTAATGATTAATTACTTAATTATGAGCTTAATGTTCACCTGCTGTTATTTCACAATGTCTTATTTTCACAGTTGGCCTTGACATAGTACATTGTAGATGTTATGGCAGTTTAGTAGTTTTAATCTAAACAATTCAAAGGATGTTAAGTGATTTTGAATTTTTTAAAGCAAAAACTATGGGTATTTTATGTGCATGCTGTTGCAAAATGTCACTAAATGGTGACATTATAAGGTGACAGTCTGATAATAGGAAAATTAGGAAGTTCTTCTGCTTTGCAGTGATGTTTTGGAGACTTTGGAAAAGGCTCTTTCAGTCACATTTCCTACTGTCTCTGTGGAAGGGGTCCTCAGAGCTTTTCGAGCATGTCTGAGGAAGGAAGACAGTTGTAGAAGCCTATTTGACCTCCCCACGCTTTCTAAAAAAGAAGGAAAAAGGCTGGAAAATGTTTATTGTTGGGTCTGTTTTGATGTGAAAAAGTCTCCCCCCCCTCCTTCCCCGTCCCACAGATATTGATTTTGGTTTACGTCTGCCTCCGTCGCCTGCTCTTGAATGGGAACGGATTACAGGCCGCGAAAAGGAAGCTGATATGATCAGCTTGTAATCCGGTCCATGGTTTCCTAGCTACCGTATTGTCTATTCTGTTCTGCTATGTGAAAAATGTTGAATATCAACAATGGGTTTCACTGCTGTATTGTTGAGTTTTGTATGAACTAATCTTGCTTCACTAAAAAAGACCTACAGCTTGGACAAAAGTCTAAAGCCCAGTGCATTCCTAGCTTGCCTTACACTCAGCCAGGCGCGGGCAGAGTGAAGACACTGCAGAGCAAATGTCCTGAGCATGGGCTCTTTTTCTGTATGCCCCAGGATGCTGTGGAGGGTCTGGATTTGGAGATGAATGTGCATTAGGCCTTGATAGCTCGACACAGGTAAGCTAATGCTAAAGCTAATTGCCCATGTCCATCTGTCTGTTCTGTTTAAGCCTCACCGGCCTGTCTGAGGGACTTGGGGCTAAGGTGTGCGGGCAGGTATCCTGGCATGTGTGTGGTCAGCCTGTTAGGAGGATGCAGGTTGTTTTGATTTGGATGCAGGCTGAACTGAAGTATGTGCAAGTCCAGGCAGTCAGGGAAAGGGCTGGCATACTTGTGGCTAGTCTATGTGTGTGTGTGTGTGTGTGTGTATGTGTGTGTGTAAGCACCTGGACACACACACGCACTCTATGCTGGTACCTTTATTCCTCTTTGATTTTGCAGGTGCTTTCGCTCTCCAGACGTAAGCAAATTACATCTTCTGTCCAAAATGCACGTGTTAATTAAAAGAGCTCTGGCTCGTTGTTTTGTCTCTGCTGCCTCGGCGGCGTGTGTGAGCGCACGCGTGTCCTTTCTGGAGCCGGATGGAGTGTGGAGTGAGTGAGTGAGGAGGAGAGAGAGTGGATGGGGGTGGACTGTGGACAGGGAATGTTTAAGTTGAACTTTAAAGATGTGCTACAGATCAGTGGAGCTGCAGGAGCGGCTCAATAAAAGCCCAGCCACTGGGGGGGGGGGGTATTTTTTTACGAAACATGCCATTTTTGACACTGAAGACACCACAGAATGCCTTAGATCTCTAAATGTCAGCCTAGTGCTGGGGTTGAATAGATTCTCAATGCTGGTGCTCTTGAAATGAATGTGTTAATTAACTACACATGTTAGCATGTTGGTAAGTCTGCACACATTTGGCTTGTGGGACTTGTTCAGTGATGATTGTGCTTTGTGACTGTTTGAGGAACGGCTACATGTACAAACTGAATTTTGTGTATATATATAAGTATGTTGTACCTACTGTATATGAGGAGAACTACAAAGTATACAGGTTTACTGTTGCATTACAGCAGAGTAGCATAGCTTTGGCTGTGTTGCTGAGGAGAACCTGAGTGTCTCTGTGAGGGTTTGGAGGATTTGGACTTCAGACTGGACTTTTGGCTCCTGTCTCTGCAGTGATGGAACATAATCTCCACTTCAGAAGCTGCCAGATAGCACGAGGACTGCAGTCAAAGCCATTTTTCTCCTTAACCCGCAAAACACCATCCCTGCCTCTCTGTGTATCTGTCTCTGTCATTCACTCACTCACACACACACACACACACACACACTTCCTTTTATACCCTGTCAATACATAATGCACTGTACCCTATGCATGTAAGTACATATACATAACAATGTAATAATGTTTAATAAAAATGCAGCCCATGTGTGTATAAAACATTATTAATAATTATTACTTATTAAATGCCATAACCTCTGACTTCTTGTGACCTTTCACCAGAACATCCTGTCTGTAAGTCTGTGTGACTATATACAGTAAATCTGCCAGTGTTAAATCAACACTATTAGAGTTAAATTAACACTGGGAGTGTTACATTTTGACACCCTTAGTGTTAATTTAACTCAAATAGTGTTGATTTAACACTGATATATTTACTGTATATATATATATATATATATATATACTGCATAGAGGAGATATTATTGCACATAAATACATACACACAGTGTGTAGGTGTATATATATATATATATATGTTGTGTGTGTGTGTGTGTGTGATCCCACTCTCTGAAAAGCTATAAAAACACACACACCACACACACACACACATGCTCACTCTTCCTTGAGTGGTCTCTGCTCTCTGGCCGTGCCCCCTTGTGCTGGACTCTTAAAGTTTTCCCCTTCCTTGCCCATCATTGTCACTCGATTATAGGGTGGAACTGAACTAGAAAATCTGGTACAATCTAGCAATTAGTGCACAGGGTTTGCAGTGTGGAGCGGATGAGCCCCGGCGGCGAGAGAAAAACCAGCCCTGATTGGGCACGGACAGTGGGGTTTAGTGCTGCATGGGTTCATCCTAAAGAGGCCTGCGTCCAGCCTGGCCGGCTCACGGAGGCGCAGAGTGCCGCGTGGCTGGAGCTTCCCTTTCTCCCCCCTTTTTTTTCTCCACTGCTTCTTTTGTGCAGCGCCATGTTTTTGCTGTTTTTTTGCCTTTGCTGCCTGTTCATTATCCATTTCAGCCATTACATGCACTCAAAGTGAGTGGAGGTAACAAAAGAGCAAGTTGTCGGCAGTGCAAGGAAGCGATGTTTCTGAAAAGATGGAGAGGAAAGGATGTTAATGTGCTTACAGTGATGGTATAAGCCTGGCGGACAGTGAAATGCGCCTGTCCTTTATTATTTTGAACTGAACGTTGCAGCCCATAAAGCATCATCTCTGTTTGGATGCCTGGTTTTAAAGCTGGACATTAAGTCAGAATCTGACAGCCTGTTAAAAACTCATGGCTTGCAGCATGTGAACATATGATGGCACATGAAATTCAATATGGAGGCCTATTTTTAAAGCCACTGTGTCAGTTACTTTAATAAGAACATGTCTTAATGTAATGTACAGCACTGCTTCATTGCATAATGTTACAATATAACAGTTAAATGACAAATAAACAGGGTAATGTGTACAAAATAATACAAAATACATTTTTGAAAAATGTATTGAATGTATTGATTGAAAACTGTCATTTGAGTAAGAAAACATGCAGATTCTTTACCTGGTCAGGAACAATATTAAATTAATAAAGAAAACAAATTGATTTCGTTGTATAAATTTTTAACATTTTCACCTGGTCCAGAATAAATTGGTATTAATGAAACATGTACATGATGTTTAAGTGTGTAGGAAAAAGAAAGATAATGGCTACATATTTTATTGTGATATAATTACAGCCTAATTTATTACCTTTTAAATATTATTAGCCTTTTCTGTTCTGTGCTGCTGTTTTATTCTGTGTAATCGTGCTGAGCTTTAATGTGTGAAAAATGTTTCCTTTGATCACCGGATTTAAGGAGTGTGTGTGTGTGTGTGTGTGTGTGTGTGTGTGTGGGGTGGGGGTGGGTGTGTGTGTGTGTGAACTTCAAAACAATACACTGTTTACTGCAGCATCAAAACACTTTTAAAATATGATGCGTTTTAATGCACAGCCCTTTCACAACTACATGAAACCAATTTCTTGTACTTATTTATTAAATAATAGCATTAATTTTTCTCTTTACATCGTCTAATGTGTCAGACATGTAGCATTTTTCTTGTGTATTTATGAAAATGATTCTGCAAAAATATACAGTGTGATGAAATAAATAATCTACACAAACTGCAAAATGAATATGTATAAAAACTTAAATTGCAGGTTTATAATTCAGTTAATACTGATGTGTTATATTCCACATCTATGAATTATGTACTCTGGATTATTCAGTATCTACAGTGAAGTATTCAGTATCTACTATGAATTATTCAGCATCTACTATGAATTATTCAGTATTTACTGTGATTCATTCAGTATTTACTGTGATTCATTCAGTATCTACTCTGAATTATTCAGTATCTACTGTGAATTATTCAGTATCTACAGTGAATTATTCAGTATCTACTATGAATTATTCAGTATTTACTGTGAAGGATTCAGTATCTACAGTGAATTATTCACCATCTACTATGAATTATTCAGTATTTACTGTGAATTATTCAGTATCTACAGTGAATTGTTCAATATCTGCTGTGAATTATTCAGTATCTACAGTGAATTATTCAGTATCTGCTGTGAATTATTCAGTATCTACAGTGAATTATTCAGTATCTGCTGTGAATTATTCAGTATCTACTATGAATTATTCAGTATATACAGTGAATTATTCAGTATCTATTATGAGTTATTCAGTATCTACTATGAATTATTCAGTATCTACAGTGAATTATTCAGTATCTACTATGAATTATTCAGTATTTACTGTGATTCATTCAGTATTTACTGTGATTCATTCAGTATCTAATATGAATTATTCAGTATTTACTGTGAATTATTCAGTATCTTCTATGAATTACTCAGTATTTACTGTGAAGTATTCAGTACCTACAGTGAATTATTCAGTATCTACAGTGAATTATTCAGCATCTACTATGAATTATTCAGTATTTACTGTGATTCATTCATTATTTACTGTGATTCATTCAGTATCTACTCTGAATTATTCAGTATCTACTGTGAATTATTCAGTATCTACAGTGAATTATTCAGTATCTACTATGAATTATTCAGTATTTACTGTGAAGGATTCAGTATCTACAGTGAATTATTCACCATCTACTATGAATTATTCAGTATTTACTGTGAATTATTCAGTATCTACAGTGAATTGTTCAATATCTGCTGTGAATTATTCAGTATCTACAGTGAATTATTCAGTATCTGCTGTGAATTATTCAGTGTCTACAGTGAATTATTCAGTATCTGCTGTGAATTATTCAGTATCTACTATGAATTATTCAGTATATACAGTGAATTATTCAGTATCTATTATGAGTTATTCAGTATCTACTATGAATTATTCAGTATCTACAGTGAATTATTCAGTATCTACTATGAATTATTCAGTATTTACTGTGATTCATTCAGTATTTACTGTGATTCATTCAGTATCTAATATGAATTATTCAGTATTTACTGTGAATTATTCAGTATCTTCTATGAATTACTCAGTATTTACTGTGAAGTATTCAGTACCTACAGTAAATTATTCAGTATCTACAGTGAATTATTCAGCATATACTATGAATTATTCAGTATCTACAGTGAAGTATTCAGTATCTACAGTGAATTATTCAGCATCTACTATGAATTATTCAGTATCTACAGTGAAGTATTCAGTATATACAGTGAATTATTTAGTATCTACTGTGAATTATTCAGTATCTACTATAAATTATTCAGTATCTGCAGTGAATTATTCAGCATCTACTATGAATTATTCAGTATTTACTGTGAATTATTCAGTGTCTACAGTGAAGTATTCAGTATCTACAGTGAATTATTCCGTATTTACTGTGAATTATTCAGTATCTACTCTGAATTATTTTGTATCTGCTGTGAGTTATTCAGTATCTACTGTGAGTTATTCAGTGTCTGCTGTGAATTATTCAGTACCTACTATGAATTATTCAGTATCTACAGTGAATTATTCAGTATCTGCAGTGAATTATTCAATATCTACTCTGAATTATTCCCTATCTACTATGAATTATTCAATATCTACTATGAATTATTCAATATCTGCTGTGAATTATTCAATATCTACTATGAATTATTCAGTATCTACAGTGAATTATTCAGTATCTGCAGTGAATTATTCAATATCTACTCTGAATTATTCCCTATCTACTATTAATTATTCAATATCTACTATGAATTATTCAATATCTGCTGTGAATTATTCATTATCTGCTATGAATTATTCAGTGTCTACAGTGAAGTATTCAGTATCTACAGTGAATTATTCAATATCTACTTTGAATTATTCAGTATCTACTATTAATTATTCAATATCCTCTATGAATTATTCAGTATCTGCTGTGAATTATTCAGTATCTAGTATGACTTATTCAGTATCTAGTATGATTTATTCAGTATCTACAGTGAGTTATTCAGTATCTACTCTGAGTTATTCAGTATCTGCTGTGAATTATTCAGTATCTACAGTGAATTATTCAGTATCTACAGTAAATTATTCAGTATCTGCTGTGAATTATTCAGTATCTGCTGTGAAGTATTCAGTATCTACAGTGAATTATTCAGTATCTCCTCTGAATTATTCAGTATCTGCTGTGAGTTATTCAGTATCTGCTGTGAATTATTCAGTATCTGCTGTGAATTATTCAGTATCTACAGTGAATTATTCAGTACCTGCTGTGAATTATTCAGTATCTACAGTGAATTATTCAGTATCTGCTGTGAATTATTCAGTATCTACAGTGAATTATTCAGTATCTACTCTGAATTATTCAGTATCTACTCTGAATTATTCAGTATCTACTATTAATTATTCAATATCTAGTATGACTTATTCAGTATCTGCTGTGAATTATTCCGTATCTAGTATGACTTATTCAGTATCTACTCTGAATTATTTTGTATCTACAGTGAATTATTCAGTATCTACTGTGAGTTATTCAGTATCTGCTGTGAATTATTCAGTATCTGCTGTGAATTATTCAGTATCTACTGTGAATTATTCAGTATCTACAGTCAATTTTTTCAGTATCTACAGTAAATTATTCAGTATCTGTTGTGAATTATTCAGTATCTGCTGTGAATTATTCAGTATTTACTGTGAAGTATTCAGTATCTACAGTGAATTATTCAGTATCTACTCTGAATTATTCAGTATCTGCTGTGAGTTATTCAGTATCTGCTGTGAGTTATTCAGTATCTGCTGTGAATTATTCAGTATCTACTCTGAATTATTCAGTATCTACTATGAATTATTCAGTATCTACAGTAAATTATTCAGTATCTGCTGTGAATTATTCAGTATTTACTGTGAAGTATTCAGTATCTACAGTGAATTATTCAGTATCTGCTGTGAGTTATTCAGTATCTGCTGTGAGTTATTCAGTATCTGCTGTGAATTATTGAGTATCTACTCTGAATTATTCAGTATCTACTGTGAATTATTCAGTATCTACAGTAAATTATTCAGTATCTGCTGTGAATTATTCAGTATCTACTATGAATTATTCAGTATCTACAGTGAGTTATTCAGTATATACTCTGAATTATTTTGTATCTACAGTAAATTATTCAGTATCTGCTGTGAATTATTCAGTATCTGCTGTGAATTATTCAGTATCTACAGTGACTTATTCATTATCTACTCTGAACTATTCCCTATCTACTATTAATTATTCAATATCTACTATGAATTATTCAATATCTGCTGTGAATTATTCAGTATCTGCTGTGAATTATTCAGTATCTAGTATGACTTATTCTGTATCTACTCTGAATTATTTAGTATCTACAGTTAATTATTCAGTATCTACATTGAAATTTTCAGTATATAGTGTGAATTATTCAGTTTCTACTTGGGATCTTTCAGTAAGTATATGAATTGTTCAGTTTTAACTGTATTCCATCCAGTATCTTATATTATATATTCATATGGCATATTGATTATCTAATATAAACTATTCAGAATCCACTATGAATTATTCAGTATATAATATAGCTTATGCCATGACTTCTGTGAATTATTAATTAAAGTTGATATGAGGAGTTGTTATGAGTAACAGTGCGCAGAATTGATGGTGAGTGTGTGTGCTCTGTTTTGTAGATTGTGCTGTGTTTGTGTGTATGTTTGGCTCCTGCATTGTTAACGGTGGTGCTGATCAGAAGACAATAGCGGCCCAGTTAGCTGCAGTTAATTCTCTACCAGTCCAGCTCTTCCTGCCCAGACCAAACCTCCCATGAGCTGCCTTTGTTTTTCCTCTTTTTTCTTTGCCCCCGTATCCATCCCCCATCCTCCTCTTCTTCAGAAAGTCTAAAGTGCCTTATTTATTTGTTTGTTTGTTTAATATATTTACTTGAAGTGATAGTTCAAACAAATAATACACATACATCCACCCCTTCAGATGTGGTCACTCAGCTGTGACATGTTTGGTCCTGAAGTTTGCTTCTTTAGTTTTACACTGTAGCTATGAGGTTAGCATGGTTAACAGGTAACATTGGGGCGGCACGGTGGCTTAGTGTTTAGCACGTTCGCCTCTCAGCGCTGAGGTCTTGGGTTCGAGTCCACATCTGAGCGGAGTTTCCATGTTCTCCCCGTGTCTGCGTGGGATTCCTCCGGGGACTCCGGTTTCCTCTCACAGTCCAAAAACATGGAGGTCAGGTGGATTGGGTACTCTAAATTGTCCGTGTGTGTGTGTGTGTGTGTGTGTGTGTGTGTGTGTGTGTGTGTGCGTGCATGCATATGTGTACACCCAGTGACGGATTGGCGCCCTGTCCTGGGCTTGGTTGTATAGTGTAATGCCCTGCCCTGCGCCCAGTGAGGGGGTAGGGGACTAACAGTGACCCTGGTAAGGATTAAGCGGGTGGGATAATGAATGAATGAATGAATGAACAGGTAACATCCTGCTAATTAGCCTAAATACTTAATATACCTCAAACTGTGTTTGGTTGTTCAGTGTCCCAAACACACTTATGTGGTTTCTGACAATAATATTCTATTATCTCTAAAAAATGAACAACAGTCAGGCTTTAAGATAGCTGCTAGTATTTTTTAGCTATGCTAACTTTAGTCCATGTTTATAGATAACCGTGTATCTCACAATATCAGAAACCACATAATCAATACTATTAGAGACGACTAATCTTTAGTCGATGTTTTTATATCATTCAGTTTCAGAAACTTGATTGACAACATTTGATGTCTAAGTGTGAAAACAAGGCAAATTTGATGTTTTGTCTGACCCCTTCAATAATACATTCTATTTTAGACCAAAAATATGTGATTTTAGTTCAGATAGTACAGTGTAGCTAAAATTTTGTTAAAGTCGGCCTAACTCAGAGATATTTTCTGAACTTTATGGGCTGTCCTCAGATTTGGCCTCCAACCAGCCCTGTACTGGGAGCTGTGTGGAAAGCAGTGATGCTGAAATAAAAGAACAGATTTTTTTCAGGACAGCAACAATGCAGTGTTTAGACATGATCTAAGCCTCACACACACACACACACTCCTCGCCAAGCACTATAGATTTGTGTGTGCCATAGGAATTCATTCTGGCTGTCCAGCACTGCAAACTGCTCCCTGCTGACCAACAGCAGAGAGAGAGAAACAGGATTATGGGGGAAATCACATAACCAGTTAATTGAAGAACAATACCTTTATTCAGTGGATTCTGGATGTGAATCTGACGCTGCCATGCTGTAGAAACATCAGCAGATTTCATACATCTATAATGGGGGATTGATGTAAAATAGTCTGTTTTTTGTTTTCATTTACATGGAGGCTATTAGAGAGATACTGGTGGAATATTTTATTATTTATAATATTTTATATTAATATAAATATAAGAAATGTCACTTTATATCAACACTGTATCCATAAAATGTCAAAAGAATTGAAAATAGAGGTGATACAAATTACATAAATTATTACAATGATAACACACACTCAGTTATTACCAAAAAAAGGGTTTTAAATAATTAGAGGTCTAAGCATTGGAGCACTGGATTTTAGGAGCTATATTTTCTCTGTGTGTGTGTGTGTGTGTGTGTGTGTGTGGAGTGTAAGAGTTAATTCAGTAGTGCTCACAGGGTGTGTGTGTGTGTGTGTGTATTGTTGGCATTCCTGCTCTCTCTCCAGGGAGTCTGTAAGTGTCTCTCATCCACAGGGTATGGCTAGCGTGTGCGTTCCCATACAGTGGGGGTCAAAAACAGTTGTTTAATTTAACTTTCCCACTGCACAGCATTCTCCATTCACAAAGAGCCTAACTGTCAGCCAAATCAAGATGCATGAGCGTGATTCACTTCAGTACAGATGTCTGTAAAAGCTCAGTTGGGTCACAACTTTCCCAGACAGGCAGGAAGTGAATGGAAGCTCTATTTGGTGTGCATTTATTAAAACTGCGAAACATCAATTTGTGGATGATTGATTGGTCGAAGTCGTTCTGGAGAGCAGCTGATGAAGGACAGTGAAGGCTCATATGAACTGATGTTTGAGATTTAGGACTCTTTATTGGCTCACAACAACGCTGGTGGTACTTACATTCAGTACAGCTCTGAGTGTGTGTGTGTGTGTGTGTGTGTGTGTGTGTGTGTGTGTGTGTGTGTGTGTGTCAATGATTAAAGAAAATACAATGAAGTGCTTGACAAAACAAGCCACACTGAGCACAATAATCATCAGACTCTCAGGAGAAATGTATGGTACATAGTATATTAGTATACTCATTACTTCAGAATACTCACTATTTTACATATATCCTGTATAATCAGTACTCAGAGTACTTCAGATTGCCCAGTATACCCAACACTACCATATACTGAGTATGACGACTGATTCTCAATATGCTCAGTATTCCCAACAATATAGTATACCCAGTACACCTAGTACTACAGTATATCAAGTATCCCTAACACTATAGTATACCCAGTGCACCCAGTACTACAGTATATCAAGTATACCTAACACTATAGTATACCCAGTATTCCTAGTACTACACTACATCAAGTATACCTAACACTATAGTATACCCAGTATTCCTAGTACTACAGTACATCAAGTATACATAACAATATAGTATACCCAGTATTCCTAGTACTACAGTATATCAAGTATACCTAACACTATAATATACCCAGTGCACCCAGTACTACAGTATATCAAGCATACCTAACACTATAGTATACCCAGTACTACCATATACCAAGTATAACAAACACTATAGTATACCCAGTACTACAGTATACCAAGTATACCTAACACTATAGTATACCCAGTACTACCATATACCAAGTATAACAAACACTATAGTATACCCAGTACACCCAGTACTGCGCTATACCTAGTATACCTAACACTATAGCATACCCAGTACACCCATAGCTACAGTATACCAAGTATACCTAACACTATAGTATACCCAGTACTACAGTATACCAAGTATACCTAACACTATAGTATACCCAGTACTACAGTATACCAAATATACCTAACACTATAGTATACCCAGTACACCCAGTACTACGGTATACCTAGTATACCTAACACTATAGCATACCCAGTACACCCATAGCTACATTATACCAAGTATACCTAACACTATAGTATACCCAGTACTACAGTATACCAAGTATACCTAACACTATAGTATACCCAGTACACCCATAGCTACATTATACCAAGTATACCTAACACTATAGTATACCCAGTACTACAGTATACTAAGTATACCTAACACTATAATATACCCAGTACACTCATAGCTACAGTATACCAAGTATACCTAACACTATAATATACCCAGTACACCCATAGCTACAGTATACCAAGTATACCCAACACTAAAGTATACCCAATACTATAGAATACCAAGTATACCTAACACTATAGAATACCCAGTACACCCACTACTACAGTATATCAAGTGTACCTAACACTATAGTATACCCAGTGCACCTACAGCTACAGTATACCAAGTATACCTAACACTATAGTATACCCAGTCCACCTACAGCTACAGTATACCAAGTATACCTAACACTATAGTATACCCAGTACTATAGTATACCAAGTATACTTTCTACAACAGTATACTCAGTATGTACACTACTTCAGTATGCTCAGTATTCCCAGTACTACGGTATAAGCAATGCACCCACTTCTTCAACATAGCTGGCATACCCACCACTACAGTATACCCAATATACTCACTACTAGTACACCTAACACTACAGTGTACTTTGTATTCCTATTACTTCACTATGCTCTGTATTCCCAACACTGCAGTATTCCCAGGAAGCTCAATACTTCAGTACACCCAATTCACCCACTACTTCATTATACCTAGTATACCCACTACATCTATATATTCAGTACTTTACATCTAGACATATTACTCAGCATTGTACAGAATGTCAGTATACCCACTATAGCTTATTGACTACTTACATAACCCAATATATTTCAGAATACACATATTTTTCACTACACCAAGAAT
This sequence comes from Crenuchus spilurus, assembly GCA_036984385.1. Classification (NCBI taxonomy): domain Eukaryota; kingdom Metazoa; phylum Chordata; class Actinopteri; order Characiformes; family Crenuchidae; genus Crenuchus; species Crenuchus spilurus. The sequence goes on from BRDA01086834.1 coordinate 22,022, forward strand.
AATGCTATATAAATTACTATACTATACCCTGTGCACTCGCTATTTCACTATAGTCAGTACTTCAGTATATTCACTATTTCAGTGTTTCATTACACCCACTCTTTATATTAGGAGTTTTGCTCAGGATATATTGTTATAACTGTATGTAGTTGGAGAATTGAACCCCATTCTCACATGTACAGATGTGCTCCATTTTGCATATCCAGTATTGCTCTGATTTACCCTTTAAACCCCCTCCCAACACATGATAAACACCCAAGTATCTGGGTGCCAACATGCCAGTGTCCATGTTGTGGCTACAGCAGCTGATTTCCATGGCTATCTGTTCCCATGTTTGTTCTGGGTTGGGGGTCCATGACTGCAAGAGCAAGTTTCTCTGTTTTTTTTCTGAAGGCTCCTTGTAGCTGGGGGCCCTGAGAGGAGCTCTCTGCTGTGATTCTGTCTGATGATAAGTGAAGACACCGCTGGGCTGTGGGGGAAAATGAGCACCATTACCTGGACAAAAACACTGTCATTTGGGTAAAGAATGAGAGCCGGCGCAGTTCAGCCAGGCTGCGATACGGAGCTTGATATTACAAAAGAAGAGGCCGAGGGGACACTGCAATTTACGTGGTGGAGCTCTGAGGAGCAGGCTAACCACAGCGTAATCAGCAGGCCAGGAGCTTCTCAGACAGCACAGGAGACGGCCAAGACTTTTACACACTCAGAACGTCTACAGTAACACAGCATCACTGAGCTAACAGCTTCTGCAGAGGGAAGACGAATGAGTTTGGTGTTTTTTTCTGATAATGAGAAGCTCATCATTGTTTAGGCATGAGGTTTTTAGTCATTTAGTCTTCTTTGGGCTATTTCTGTTGGTCTATTCATCATGACATGTACAAAGTTGCAAAGTAGCCTATGTTTATGTAAAACAATCAATAAATAAATGAAGCAGATGTACTTTATCCACCCCAAGTGCACAAGACAGTTCTTACATGAGATATGTGACAATATGATCAAGCACCTAATTAGAGAATTTAAAGAGGATAATAATACATTATTAATACAGAATCTTGGAAAGATGGGCTTTATTGACCCCATTTTGTTAGAGACAAACTAAGAAACCAAGTTTATTCAAAAGCACTGAACACCTACACCTATTTAAGTCCATTTGTATCATGAAATTACCATCTGGCCCTGGGGATTTGCTTGTGACACTTATTTTGCAAGAGAAAATGTAAGAACTGTGACAGCAGTAAACGTTATTTATAAATGATACTATAATAAAGTTACATAAGGTTTATCCTTTAGAGATGTCTGTGGTCATCCCACTCTACATTATATAATGTCTTTGTGCTATTTTTGCTGATGCTTAGTATAAATATTGGTGAAAAAAGGGTAAGTTTGGAGCTCTGTCTCTTCATATACAGTGGACCAGACAACCATGGCCATTCAGAATCAGAACTGGAACCAGAATCACTTTACTGGCCAAGTACTACCATTTACAAATAAAACATTATCACTAAATGTACATAAACCACGTAAATGACTCAGGATATGACTGTGAGCACACTGTACACTACAAATCAGGACTTCTTACAGTAGCTTCGAGATATGCAGGTTCCTCCTCTTCATCTTTTAGCCACAGATACGTTACGGTTGCCTAGAAAGTCTTAATTTTAGCCCAATTTCCTCCCGTATAGAAAGAAAAGTGAATTAATTGAAGCACTTTGCTAATTGACGACGTGTGGATTGGCTCATTTAGGCAGGCTGTGAGTGGCAGGAAGTGCTTGTGAGATCCTCCACTTGATGTTTCGTGAAGCGAAGGCCTGCGAATTTCAGCTGAATCTCCAAATCAGCCTCCACATCTGTCATCTTCAGGGTTAAAGGACACAGATGGCCGAGGGCTGGCACGCTACCAAAGCCCGGCGTGCGAATGCGGATGCCAGGATGTGAAGAGGGAAAGTTCTCGTTTCTCCGTTAAAACCGTCTCAGGTCTCCCTGACACCAGATGTTCCTCAAACGTTCACTGAGTGACATCTTATGTTGTTGCAATCTTGGTTTTTAATCACTCTCATTTATCCAAATGGGGCTCCAATAGAAGCTCTGAATAGGAAATTAGCCGTCTCTGCTAACGCTCGCGTCAAGCTAAATCATTTTAAGGCCCTGACATCGCATACATAAACTTTGCTTCATATCTCGGGGAGGAAATGGAGGCGAGCGTTTGATCATGCCTGATATACTGCGGCCTCAGACACTAATCACACTGCTAAGTCCATTTGTTTTGGTGGCTGGCCGAGAGTTTAGGCTCCAGCGAGACTTTAGAGGAGGATACGCTTGCTCATCATTACCATCTGCAGTATTAAGTCCATTTAAGTGATAATTGAAGTCGGAGAGGAGATGATAAACTCTGTATGGGTCCTCAGTGTCCATCCTCAGCCTCAGTAAACGATATACCTCATGGTGTAAATATGGGGCTCGTATTTCATTGAAATTTGAAAGCATATTAGTGTTATCCCTTCCCTTCAGGCAATTGGTCTTTTATGCCTGCCGATCCTCAGCTCTGATAATATTAAGTGGAATTTGGCTCTCATATTGCCGCTAAAATGGCTTGAACCGCTAACACATATGAATATGTAAATTCTGTGTGTGGAAATCTCCTATTTTACAGAAAGAATAACTAATCCGCCCGCGAGATCTTTAACTTAAAATTCACATCACAGGCCTTCATATTTAGTGTGTGTTTTGCTCTGCGACTGGAGACATTTGAATATGACTAAATTACGTTTTCTCTCAAATCTTCCCCAGAAATTAAACCGGCCTGGTCTCAGATGTGTCCCCGCGATGCTTTTGATCAAATTCAAACAAATCATCATAAATACATATTTAGAGCCCTATAGAGGAGGACCTCCCTGAAATGTAAAATAGCGGCAGTTAAGTCCTGTATTATTTTCGATTTGTACTTAATTGCACGCCAATCTCTTACATTTACGCCGTGATAATAAACAATGTGATTTTGTTTGTTTGTTTTCATGTTGAGGGTTGCTACTTATTTATTTATTTATTTATTTATTTGGGTTAAAATGATCCAATTTTCTCCCCTGCGCCAACAAGCTGGCTGCTATCTTCAACAACATCTTCTTCATCTGAGGCCCATTTATATTTTGCTGGAGTTTATTCAGTGCATTATGAAATTGTCTCGCAAATCCACCGTAATATCGGCACTAACAGTTTGAGAGATTAATCAGCTAATGCAGCGCATTGTTATTCTTAAAGTAATTTAATTACGCCTATTGTCCCCCGTAAGACGTTAAGAAATTAAGTTGCATTTTTGAAATTTAATGGTTTCGCTTTGAATGTTTGCAGCTGAATTGTCATGTGATCTCCACCGGTTCCATACAGAACAGTCGTGCAATATTTATTAAATAAATATGTTTCCCAGATAATTTTTGCACGCCTCAGCAAATTATCAAAATTTAATTAGCAATATAAATGCCAGAAGGAGCACATTATGTACAATTGTCTTGCTATCTTTCCAGAAATTAGTCTTTTAAAATGAATTTGCTGTATTAATCATCTTAAAAATATTTTTGATCACTGAATTAATAGTTTTCCATCCTGTTTTTAGGTATTCATTGACATAGGTGATTGGTTCTTAATTACTACAACGGCCTCTTCCCATTCTCTCTTATTAATTCATGTTTTCTGGCGCAGTCCCAAAAGGCAGCCTTGCCCTATATCTTCTAATTACTTCTGTAATTGAATTTGCTCACTGTTTCTCAGCTAGTTTTTTTAAGGCGCTGTTTGTTCCGGGGTTTATTGTGTCTTTGTATGTCAGCCCTCTCCGCAGACAGAACATGCCAGGGCCTCTCGTCGCTCATCTCTCATTAATTTTCCAGAGCCTGCCTCCACTTTATTTATTTAATATTACCTGCAGCGACTCTCGAGCCCGAGCAGGCCGCACGAAGGAAATTAATTAATTACGAAACGGTGAAACAATTACCCTCGGCCTCATCGCGCACACTCATTTACTGCAGCTTCCACCAATTTGCGAAGTACCTTGAAGTGCCATCGTGGATGCAGGCTTGTAGTGTGGGTGAAGGGATTGGGACTTGTTTGTAGGCTGACATTTACGTGAACATGTCTGAATACAGAGGGACGTGTGTGATTTCTCTGTGTTTGTGTATGTGTACATTGAGAAGGCTGTCATTTTAGCATGTTGTCAAAATAATGACAAAAAATGGTCGATTATAATCATATAATTGTGCCATGTTCCTGTTGGTCATTCATCGTGAATTTTCACCAAAGTATAGTCCACTTCTTGAGTTTTAAAAGCTTATAAAAGTAAAAAAAAGAAGAAAAGAAGAAATGTTTTTTCCCCAATTTTTTGTAAGATGAGATTAATGAGTTTACCGTGCATTTTTGTGCATGTTTATGTATTAGAGGCTGACGGTATATCGATATATTGTCTGACTTATAATACTGGCTGATATTAACTAAAAGCAACACCTTTGATAACAATAACAATCATTTTGTAATTTGGGGGCTTTGAATAGGATTCGTCCTTTAATAAATAGGTTTGATGTTGTATTGACTCTAGTCACTTTACTCTGACTCCACACAATTACATTCATGTTTAAAACAATTCAGTTATGAAAAGTGAATGTAGTGAACCATTAAATTACATAGTGACCTTAAAGACCATGTTGTGCATCATTAAATGCTCTACCTTATCTTCCTGACTGGATTCTATTGGCTTAGAGATTTACTACCAAAAATGCCACCAAGTCCCAGGCTCTCCATTATAGAGTAAAACTCCATGCTGACTTTGAAGCACAATAAATATCATTTGTGTGGGGATAATATTGTAACACAAACATACTGAAGAAAAATATACTGAAGTAAAACCACAAAGAATTCTGGGTATCCCCTCCTCTAGTGTTTAAAATAGTTATTGCAAACTCATATCTGCCATCACTAACAGCTATTGGAATATAAATCAATATCAGTCAGAATTTAGTCACTTATATTGGCCGAGCCCTGGTGTGCAGTTATAGTACTGTGCAAAAGTCTCTTATTATTAGAAACCTTTATCTGGTCAATAATTAAGTTTGTGTTTGCAGAACCACATCATTGCACAAAGTAAACATACATTACAAAAAAAGTAGATGATGTACTTTGAAGAACTTTGGTTCTAGATACTCCTCAGCCATTATGGCTTTGTTAAAGTCCACCAGCGACACTCTAGATTTAATAATGAAATTTTAATAATGAAGTCTTGATTAGATTAGCCAGGTGTTGGATGAACATTACAGATAATACTAGAGTAGAAGCTTGGAAATGGTTAACCTGACATTCACATAAAAAAATCATGACTTATGTAGGTGTTTGTATTTAGTCTAGTGTTAGAGTTCTAAATCTGACTTGTGTGTAATTTAAGTGCACTGTACGTCTCTGCGTGTTTATATGTATATCTTCTGCATCTGATGTTTGCCGTCTGTTGCGTTTCAGTGTGTGCACAGCGATTGTGGAGTGAGCTGTAAACAAGACCCGTTTGCATTGAGGGATATAATTTAATCCGTGTGAAAGGAGATCATTTGAGATATATCTCGCGGGCCTTTTCCTCGAGACGCTTGAAAGCTCGAGTATAAAAGTCACTCAAGTCGGTGGCTCTAATTCTGGGGATTTAATGGAGTAATTGAATGTCTTGCGTAATGCTTTGGAGGCTGCCGTGCTCGCTTGTGAAGCTTCAGAAGCTGGCGGAGATTCTGTCCTCCTGCCTGCTTGAGTGGACCCCAGCCCGGGCTTTATCGAAGCCAGCTGACCTGATAGACCTGAAGGACTCATTGTGTCGGTGTCAGAGGCCATTATCCGGCCAAATTCTTCCCCGAATTTGACAGCAAGTGTGTGTGCGTGTTAGTGTCTCTTTTGAGGGGGAAGAAACTTCCCCCCCCCAACACTTCCATTGATTTATTTTTGCTTTTTTCTGCTTCTCCTATCTCCCCCCTCCTTCTTTTGTCTCCTTATCGTAGCTTCAGGTTATTATGTGCAAAGTATTGACAAGGCCAGCAGGCCCGTGGTCGATGGAAAGCTAATGCATCCGTAATCCTGCTTTTGTCACACCGGAATGTTGTGCGATGAGGGAGAGAAGTGCAAAGCTGTTGATCCGTATTTTTTTATTTATTTTTTTTTATTTTATTTTATTTGTGGGCGAAGGGCCCCCATCCATCAATCAAAGCGGCGGGGGCCATCTCACCGGCTGAATGACACGGCGACTGGGCTGAGGAAATTTGATAACGGCAGCATTGTCACTCCCCACTTCTCCTCTCTCTCTTTCTCTCTCCCTCTTTCTCTCTCTCTCTCTCTTTCCCTGATAAGAAATACATTCGACTGCTTCAGATAAGCACGTCGGGGCTAAAGCCTCTCCCAGCGCTGGGGTGACACACATGCCATAAGAGGGGGTCTCTTTTTTCTCTCTGTATTTTTTTACCCCAGTTTTTTTTTTCTCCTTGAGTGCTCGGCGTGTAAATGATACGTTTGGCAAAACAGCACAAACAGATTCAAAAGCAGTGCAGCATGCAGTAGCGATGGATATGGCTGGATTATTTAATAAGATAGTGACGATTTCTCCCTTTGGTTTGTGCTGTCAGAGTGTAATACCGTGTCCTGTAATGGGTTTAGGCCCAGACTGCACAAGCCCACTCTATACAGGAGCATTGTACAGACAAGTGTCATCCATCTGCCTGCGTCTTCATATCTGTCAGGATCTGAAGAACTTTCCCACTAAATAAGCATAACTGTATGTTTCTGTTTAGAAAACATGAGATAAATGCCACTAAAGGACTATATGTGCTTTGATATTATTCAATATTGTGAATCCAGGGCTGCTGTAAAACAAATCCATGACATGACTTCATGAAATAATGATTTAACACTTATTAAGTCAGCTTTTCTTCTCTATCCTCTATAAATTTCCTCCTAATGAAGCCTATTTTTTAAATGGTAAGAATTAAAATTAATATAATTAAATGACTATTTGAAATAAAGAGTCCTGCTAAGCTTTACAACCTAATTTGACATCAACTGAAGATGTTCTCCACTGAAGAAGTGACAACCGTCCTACTTAGGGTTCCATACAGTACCAGTCAAAAGTTTGGACACACCCTCTCATTCAGTGTTTTAATTTTTTTATATACTGTAAATGAACACTGAAGTCATCCAGACTATGAAGGAATCGTGTAGTAAACTTAAAAGTGTTAAACAAACCAAAACATGTTTTAGATTCTTCAAAGTAGACACACAACTGATGTCTCAAACACATTAAGAGGCAAGAAATGCAAGTCATGAACTTTTAACAAGACAAGTTTGAGTAACTTACTATTCATGCAGCAAACGTAAATGTAAAAAAGCAAAAGTGTAATGAATACAAAATATATGTCAGTGTACCTGTTTGAATTAAATTATGAAGAAAAATGTACTTGCTCAAGTTATATTTGTTGTACTGGAGCTGTACGAGTACATAGATGTTTGAGGGCCATATGAAAATATCACTTTTACAACAAGGTACATGTAATCTTTTAGAAACAATACCATTAATATCTTTAAGTGGTGATAAAGAGTATAACGTGTTATGTTATATGACATCACTAGGACTTTCCCCACTTAAAAAGCTTATTTTTAGTTTTAAGAATGCATATTTTAAATGAATGGCATTAATTGTGACCCCGACAAAGAAAACCAGGCCAAAGTCACTGGGTTACTTATTGAGATATGGTTTCAATATCGTGTCACTCACATTAGTGACAAAACTTAGCCACTCAGTATTATTGCTGTAAATGAAAGATAATAGTCTCAGATATCTATTGGAGTACATATTTTGATCAAAAACAAAACTTAAATTCACAAAAAAGTTGTCACAATAGACGGGGTCACAATAGACAAAACAGAATTTCAGCATTTTCCCACTGAAAGAGAGCTGCCCAACCTGCTGAGGTGTATTGTTTTTATTAGCATAATAAATGAGCTAATTCACTGTAGAATTTCTCAAATTTAAGAGCTTAAACTACATGTACACAGTAAATATGCCAGTGTTAAATCAACACTATTGGAGTTAAATTAACACTGAGAGTGTTACATTTTGACACCCTCAGTGTTAATTTAACTCTAATAGTGTTGATTTAACACTGGCATATTTACTGTGTAGCTAAAATAGCAACTACAGGTCAAAAATGTTCTTGCTGTGAACAGTGCATTAGCTAATGTTAGCATTGAGGTCTTAGAGATAAAATTGAAGCTAAACAGCATACAAGTCGCTGAGATGTCATGTAAACAAGACTTTTTGAGGGCTTTGAGACGTTGTCCATCAGAAGAGAACGGCTGACCTCCTCCAGTCTTCAGAAGTGGGAGAACGCTGACCTATAAAAAGATTTTTAGAGCAAAAGCTAAAGAAAGCCACAAAATTACCAGAGGGCAAGAAAATGGACATTATTGTGACCCGTACATTAACACACCGTATGATTAAGTAAGTTTTTTGTGCTTGTAATGACTAGAGGCTAAAAAGTCAGAAAAGGGAGGAAAAAAATCAATGCAAGAGTGCTGCAGATTAGCCTGACAAATTACACGCGCTCGGCTGGTCCATTGTACACTACGGCCTCTATATTCTTAAAGCAGACGCCACAAGATGGAGCTGCCAAATGGCGTATGGACTCCAAGATCATTTTTATTGATTTTGCTCAAATGTCTGCGTGTGGTTCGGGAGGGGTGCAGGGTTTTCTGGGTGCACGTGTCAGGACGAAGGGTTCGAATGCCTCTGCAGCTATTCTGGGTCAGAGACTTCCAGCTGGTATTGTTCCTTTCTCTCTTTCTAAGGATCACCCCCATTGAAGAGAAAGTCTTTCTCCAAACACACCTCCATCCAACACGGAGAACTCAACTGCCAGTCAAAAGTTTGGTTACACCCACCATTTCTTTGACATGTTTGATTTTTTGCAGAAGAACCCAACTGATCTTGAGTTGCTGAACAGGTGAATGACTTTAAGACCTGTAAAGAGATAAAAAAACATTGATTTCTGGCACAAAACACATCTACACTCACACACAAAACCCAACTTTTTTTGTCCAGATTGGTTACCACTTTTTTTTTTCATAAATGTGACATAAAGGGCTAAAACTGATCTAGCTTTAATAAACTTATCTTTGGTTCATTATTTTAAAAGCTATAAAGATCTTTTTAAAAAATTAAGAAAATACTTGGTTCAAGCTCACCTTGAATTTACACACAAGCCTCAAACCAAAACTGGCTAGCTCTGTCAGTTACGTTCATCAAATTTTACTAGATCAGTCAGTCTCAATGTAAAAAATAAAGTATATTTTTACTCTGCTCTATTTATATAAGTGTAAATATGTAGCATAATTCAATTATATTGATTGATTAATTGATTGCTTGATGAAATAATTGACTAAAATGACAAGACTTTGGGGGCAATCATTGCCTGGTGGCTGGAAGGTCCCATGGGCAGGTGATGACTAAAGTTCCCTTGCGCAAGACACGTAACCTCCAACTGCTCCCCGGGCGCCGCAGAAAGGACTGCCCACCACTTCGCGCACATGTTCTCACAGCCTAGTGTGTTCACTAGTGTGTTTCACTGCATGGATGGGTTAAATTCTGTTCTGTTCAATCACATTGGCAAAAGTTGAATCTAAACTAAAAATGACTTTTAGGGTAATGTATGTAAAGAACTTTGTGTATTGCATTTGTGTATGAAATGTGCTGTAAATCATGTTCATGAGACTGACTAGTAGACACTTTAGCTGAGCTTTACTGAAGATTTCTGAACTGTAATCCACTCAGATTTATACTCTGAGTTTAGCTGTGTTTCTCTATGACTGTGTTATTAATGATAATCTATCAACATATCTCTGTGTGTGTGTGTGAGAGAGAGAGAGAGAGAAACAGAGAAAGTGAGGCAGGCGTGTGGTTTGATAAGCGCTGTAGGCTGATTCTATTAGCATTAGCATGTATCAGTGTGGCAGAGTTACAGCAGCATTAAGCAGAGCAGATGTTAACAGTGGGAGGTAAAGGAGCTGTCAGCACACACACACACACACACACACACACACACACACGACATATGCTTTGCACACAAACACAAGGGAAAGCAGATGTTGCAAACTGTTGCATGCACTTGTCACACGGTTGTGTGCTTATATGATTGTGTGTGTGTGTGTGTGTGTGTGTGTGTGTGTTTTCATATTTTTATGAAATAATATACATCCTGCTTTTGTAATCT
>BRDA01086842.1:0-16926 GCA_036984385.1 Crenuchus spilurus
CACATTTAGCCCAAATACAGACATGAAAATAATATGATCAATGCAATAAGATTAATGCAAAAGTTGTGGACAGTCCAAAATAAACATTTCTGAACATACAGCATACATTACAGCTGTTCAAAACCTTATATATATATACATTTTTTTTACAGTATTAGGGGTGTGCATCTGTCCAATAAATGATGATCCGATATGGATCTCAATTCATGTGGTACGATACGATTCAGAAACGATATATTTTAAATTGGACCGATTCGGTTTAATTTGATTCAGTAGGACTTCGATACAATTTGGTTCAGTATAATAAGGTAGGAAATAATACAAGTTACTGGTTTAAAATTTATATTTTTACATTGATTCAACATAAGTTAATACTAAAAATGTGTTTTTGCTTGCATCCAAATAGATTAATGAAATACTAGAGAACAAGTATTGTTGTATTTGACATGTGAATTCAGAATCAGTAAAATATTGTCGCGTTGGGATGTTAATTTTAATCAAGTCCCAAAAGCCCTCATTCTCCACCACACAGTATGGTCTTAAGTCTTTGACAATGAACCAGGTTATTGAAGCCGTTATTACTTTGGCTCTAGCCGAGTTGTGGTCGAGTTTTGGGTGGAAGAAGTCATGTTTTTCTGTGTTATTGTCCTGCCATGTCTTTGGGCTAGTGGTGCTAGCGTCCTCATCACCACTTTCGCCATGTCATCTCACCAAATGAGTGGTGTCTTCACAGAAACGTCTTTTCAACCACTACAAAAAGATGTCTTTTCACCTTTCACTTTCAACCTAAACTGGACACTGGAAATACGTCTTCACATAAACGTCTTTTCAACCACTAGAAAAAGACGTCTTTTCACCTTTCACTTTCAACCTAAACTGGCCGTTGGAAATATGTCTTCACATAAACGTCTTTTCAACCACTAGAAAAAGACGTCTTTTCACCTTTCACTTTCAACTAAAATGGAACGTAGTTTCAACAAACAGCCTGGATATTTTTTCAACGTCTTTAAAATGATATAGTGCTGGGTGTGTCTTGGAAGTCTGTCGAGACAACGATGTCAGCAACGCTTTCTATGGGAACACAACCCAAAATCAGATGTACAAAGGTGTCCAAATTCCGAGCATACGACAGCTGTCTGTGGATCCAGTCTCCTCACTTTACGGGCAAGGCGCTTCTGCTCCAGGTCTTTCAGACGCTTGGTCTCAAATGCCTTCACACCTTGGTGAACGTGCATGTGCCAGTTGCTACGATCACCGGCAAGGGCCTCCCAACCAGTGGCAATGCTACAGTTGCCGTCTGCCAGTTCAGAGAAGAAGATGGACTTGGGAAGTCTTTTGTCATCCATCCGCACCACATGACCCACCCATCTCATCTAAGCCTTAATGAGTGTCTCAATGCCAGAGGTTTCTGCCCGGTGCAGCACTTCAGTGTTGGAGAACCAATCCTGCCATGAGATATCCATGATCTTGCGTAGGCAGATGGAACTGCCTGGAACTGATGGAACTGATCAAGCAACTTTAGATGTTTTCTGTAAAATATCCAAGTTTCTCATCCGTACAGAAGAGCGGTCATAACCACAGATTTGTACACTGCGATCTTGGTTTTTTGTGTGATGCCCTTTTCAATTCAAACCCTTGTCCAAAGCTTGCCGAATGCTGCTCCAGCTCTAGCCAGTCTATTTGATATCTCACGGTCGAGGCTGGTCGAAGAGGTCAGGTAACTTCCGAGGTATGTGAAGGCATCAACAACTTTAAGAGTGGTGTTGTTCATTGTGATGTGGGGCTGCTTCAGGCCTCCACCAGGTGCTGGCTGACCCATCACCACAGTTTTGGTCAAATTGATGGTAAGACCAAAAGCATGTGATGCTCTAGAAAGGCAGTTTGCAAGGTCCTGGAGGTCTTCTTAACTGTGAGCAGCCAGTGCGCAGTCATCCGCAACTAAGAAGTCATGCACCAGTGCCTCTCAAACCTTTGTTCTTGCCTTCAAATGGCGAAGGTTGAAGAATCTGCCATCAGTTCTACAGCGGATAGATATACCCGCAGAGGTCTGGGACAAAGCTAAGAACAGCATAGTAGCAAAGAGAAGGCTAAACAGAGTAGGGACCAGCACACATCCATGCTTGACTCCATTTGAAACAGGAAATAGGTCAGATGTGCTACCATTCTCCACCATTCTTGCCATCATCCCATCATGGAAGGACCTAATGATGCTGATGAACCTGGGTGGACAGCCCAGCTTGGACAAGATGACCCAAAGACCATTGCGACTGACAGTGTTGAATGCTTTAGTTAAATCAATAAAGAGGAGTAATAAGTTTTGGTGTTGCTCCCTGCACTTCTCCTGGATCTGACAAACAGCAAAAATCATGTCAACGGTGCCCCTGTTGCTCCTAAAGCCACATTGACTCTCCGACACAAGGTCATCCAGAAAGTGATGTGTAATGCGGTCAATAATGACCCTGGACAGAATCTTTCCTGCAATACTTAAGAGAGAGATGCCTCTGTGATTGTCACATGATGCTCTATCCCCCAACGTCATGAGGGCCGAAAACACCTGGCCAAGCCTGAAAGTCTCTGCCAGCTCGAGCATTGAAATCCCCAAGTAGCAACAGCTTATCGTCTTTTGGTACACTCTGCACTACATGTCCCAGCTCTTCATAAAGCTTCTCCTTATCTTCTATGCTGTAAGTCATGGTAGGAGCATACACGCTAACAAGTGTCATGTAGGTGTTTTTCTCCAATGGCAATCTCATCACCATAAGATGATCATTTATGGCTCTTGGAAGAAACTCTAGATCCCTTACATGCTTGGTGTGGATGGCAAAACTCACACCAGCTTCTCTTGGCTCATCCTTGGCCTTGCCACTCCAGAAGAACGTGTAACCAACTCCAGATTCTGTCAGTTTGCCAATCTCTGCAAAGCAAATTTCACTGAGAACTGCTATGTCAATGTTATATTTGTCAAGCTCTCTGGCCACAAGGGCTGTCCTTCATTCTGGTCTTGCGCTGGTTTTGTTGTCCAGCAGGGTCCTTACATTCCATGCTCCAATATATAAAGCAATATGTTTATGAGTTCTTCTGGTGTTAGGTTTCTAACCGCAATGTTAGATGTCCAGTCAGCTGTGGTATGCTAACAGGATAAGGTGAAGCAAGCTTTCTTTAGGTCACCTTTTCTAGTCCCCTTCCCTTCTGGGGGAAGCAGTACTATCCCTGAAGAGGGCTGCTAGATTGCCAAGTTGGCTGCCGAACTCTGCCCTTGCGTTGGTGAGAAGAGAACGACCGTCCTGCCCTGACCGCCTGAGTGCAGGTTCATGGCTAGAGGCTGCCAGCAACATCTTATGCCTGCCTCCTTCGCCACTCAGCCATCGCCTCAGGACTTTTGGAACCTGGATAATTTGGCGTCACTAAATCCTGGGCAGTTGAACAATGGAGATCATGAGTTGCCCAAGCATCATGATCCCCCTCTCGGTTCAGACACTGGCATCAGCAGGGATGCCAGGCATCATGTCCTGACAGTGTATGAACTACAGGAGTTTCCGGTAACAGCGCTGCATGCAGCAACAGCCCGCCTGAGGGACTCCCACTCCGTTGTTTTCCTTGGGGTTTACTCCCAAAGCCTTTCCTTGGAAGGTATATGGCCGCAAGGCAGCAGAGGTTTAAAATCAGAGTTTTTCTTCTCCTAGGTGAACAGCCATCCCTGGTTACCGAGCCCCATCTGCCTGAAGCAACTGGTTATGGTGCCAGTATACCGCCTTTGCCCCTTCTCCTGTTAGTGAAGACAGTTCTGCCAGGACTTAGTAGCTAAGCCACGCAAGAAGGCCAAGAGCTGGACGTGGTTGTCAGAGGCTGATTGAGATGCACATTATATGGGAGCACTTTCTCTTCTACTATGGGAGCTTATCCCCAAATCCCCTAGCACATTATGGCTCATTTCAATGTAATAAAAAGCAGATAGTCAGCTATCTACCTTACTAGCTATAGCCACTAAACTGAGCAACTTTGGAATTGCAGGATGTGGTGCAGTGTAAAATATGCTAGGACAATATGTGAGCTTGCTGTTATAGCTTCACATAACTCTTTATTTTGCAGGTTGCTCTTCAAGTCGAGGGCTAGTTGTCCTGTTTGCTTTCACAGCAATGACAGTTTGGTGCTGGATTCAAAGTTATCATGACAATGCCCCACCGTGTTCTGATTGGTCGCCTCATAGAACCAATTGTATGCAATACTGCCCTCAGAAGATATTTCAATAAATAAAATTCCTACACGCTATCAGAGGTGTGTTATTTGCATTTGGTCACATCATTGAAAGCACTTGGACGCTGACAAAGGAGAACATTAAGCCAATTTCAGTGGCTCAGTGGATACAGGTGAGACTATCAGCCGTAAATTGAGACTACCACACAGTGCGACACACACACAAGCGTACACATAAGCGTATTGTACTCTGCTGCAGGTAATTGCAGTGCTGAAGCTGAACAGGGCCACTGAATCGCTTAAGGAAGTGAGTAACTTGATTTGATTGTAGTGGATATTATTGAGTTACTCACTCAACAAGGTTAGCCAGAAAAAACTGCACACAGTCATTCACTCTCACTCTCTCTCCCTATTTCTCTCTCTCTCTCTCTCTCTCTCTGAAAGTTTGCAAAACTCATCAATATTATTTTTTCCCAACAGAAGCTTGTCAATTTGGCCCAAATTTCAGCTTCTACTTATTTATGGATCCTAGATGGTAACATATTGAGTATAACAGCAGCTGGCATTCACCCTAAGGCGATTGCATTGATAAACTGATGTTATTAAAAAGCCAGACTCAAAGCCTCTCTTAGTTAAAAGCTTTTCCCCTTTCTCAGGATCATATCAGCCAATGAAAGTAGAACTCTGCAGGCCAGCTTTCAGAAGAAAAAAAATCAATATCTGCAGAAATCTACAGCAGAGCCTCAACCCTCTCACCATATTTTACATTTTGTTCTGTGCTATGACATTAATCCTGAGGGAAAGAGGGCAGGGAGAGAGTGATCTGGGCTTAAGTTAAAACCAAGCTTTTCCAGCTCACTTATTTACGTGATTTCATCCTGCCATAACAAAATCGACTTTCTCTCCCAATGTCTTACAGCATCAGAAACAATGTGCATTGATTTTCCTTCCTTGTGTTAAGTTGATATAGATAGTGCATACAAGCTATTTTCTTATGTGCACTGGAAACTTCACATTTGCTTGTGTGTGTGTATGTTTGTGTGTGTGTGTGTGTGTGTGTGTGTGTGTGTGTGTGTGTGTGTGTGTGTGTGTGTGTGTGTGTGTGTGTGTGTGTGTGTGTGTGTGTGCAAAATGATCAAGGGGATTTTTGGGGGGATTTTGTTTTGTTCAGAGAAGTTACAGAAACTGCATGACTAAACAGCAAATTTTTATCTTTGCATTAGACGTGTGTAGAATAGGTAATATAAGAAAACTGTCAACGCTTTCTCTCTTGCCTGCTGTTCAATCTAACAGTACATGAAATCCATACAACTCTGTTCCTGTGAAGAATCTTCCTAATTACCCAGCACTTACATAACCACTGTCTGCTTCATGACACTTTAAGAAGCCTTTATAGATACGCACTGAATGAGGCTGCTGTGCTAAAATTTCTGTACTGAAAGATGAAGCTGCTGTACTGAAGGACAAAAGTTCTGTACTGAAAGATGAAGGTACTGAACTGAAGGATGAATGAGCTGAGCTGAAGCATAAAGATGCTGTACTGAAGGATGAAGGTGCTGAACTGAAGAATTATACTGTAGATGCTGTACTGAAGCATAACGATGTTGTACTGCAGAGTGAAGTTGCTATACTCAAGGATGAAGGTGATGAACTGAAGGATGAAGGTGCTGAAGTGAAGGATTAAGGTGTTGTACTAAAAATTGAAGATGCTGTACTGACAAAAAAGGTACTGTACACCCTTACCAAAAACAAGTATACGTCAAGTACATGTTATACTTCACTATAATAAAAGTATTTCCCTAAGTGTACTTTTATTTAGCAAGTACACTACAAGTATATACTTATTTGGGACTAAATTGGCCCACTTTAAGTTCAAGTACATACAAAGTAAACTGGAAGGATACTTATAATTTTATAATTGTACTCTAGTTATAGAGAATCCTTCCAGTTTACTTTTTATGTACTTGAACTTAAAGTGGGCCAATTTAGTCCCAAGTAAGTATACTTGTAGTGTACATGGTAAATAAAAGTGCACTTAGGGAAATACTTTTATTATAATTAAGTATACTTAATGAAATGTACTCGATGTATACTATTTTTTTGGTAAGGGCTGAAGGATGAAGTGCTCTTCAATCTCAGTTAGACAAACAACAGATCTCAATAAAACTTGGGTGACATGAAGTCCAGGTCTTTTAGGACATTACATGTACATAAGAAAACCCACAAAACTGCAATACAAACATCCACCATTACATATCACAGTTCTGGAATATGGAACTGTAATACCCCCCCACCCACACACACACACACACACACACACCACAACCTGCTGCCCCTGCTGGTAATTCTCTTTATTTATATTTCTCTATATTAAAAAATCAATATATAGAAGGTCTACACCAGGGGTGATTCTAGGAACAGAGCCCACACCCAGAGAGCCTAGCAGCCCAGCAGACTCCCCACCAACCGCCCCCCTAACAAACAAATAAGTATTTTAATCTAATAACAGACAACTAAATAGATGATCAATTTTTGCCTTTTTTATTTAATATTGAGCTGCTGTGGACTGGTCAGAATCAAATCACACATTAATTCTAATAATTTGTTATCAATATTATGAAGCTCATTTACAGATTCAGAGGATATGATAAACACAAACTATAACACAGGTGACAAATGTGATACTTTCATTTTAAACATTTTATCAGCAAATATGATGGTAATAAAACTGCTGAACACAAAAACACTATTTAGATATTTTTTCATCCCACAGTAGCAGCTACATTCTCTATTATCTGCTTTTCTATAAATAACTAAAACAGAAATCATTGCATAAAAAGGTAATTTCACTAGAATATACAGACAGGTCTGCTTTTAGCCTGTTCATACGAGCTACATCACTTACTGTTTAGAAAAAATTAGTTCAGCATTTAGGACTAATATATATTTTTTTCAGCATACTGTGGGCAATGATGTCATTTCACCTTTCTCTCTCACTTGAATGTGGCTTTTTTTCTTAAAAAACAAGTGAATATCCATGTCTGACTGGCTGACCACACACACACATTAGGAGTTGGGTGGGCATATCTCATGTCTTCTGTTCATTGTCATTCTATAAGTTTAATGAATTAAAATACATACAGACAGTACTAGTGTACCTTGGCTCTATCAGTGATGCATCAGTTCTCTTCTCTGTACAGTTCACACTTGTACACTTATACAGAGCTTGACTGACAACCAGCAAAGTGCAACATCAGTCTCCTAAAAAAATAGTCAGATATCTGTCTGACCCATACATAACAAACATAATGAGTGATGTTTGACTCAGTAAACATGAGGAGACCTATTGATGATCATGTTTTCTTATTGAGGGAGAAAATAGTCATAACTGACGTCACCTCTAAAAAGGGGCTAGAAATGCCTATGGTCTTCAAAAACAGTAGGTCTATTTCTGTCCATATTTCTCTCTGGATCTCTATACATATATATTGCTCTCTATATCTCTTATTCCTCTACCTAGTTCTCTCTATGTTTCTCTTTATTTTTCTATATTTCTCTATAACACATCCTACCTACCCAACCAGGAATCCAGATCAGAACTGAGCTGTCATCACAGTTCCCCTCATCTCTCAGAGCGAGAGAGAGGAGAGGTGACATTAAAATATGAGAAGGCCCCTAAGAGAGAGACATATGAGTATTCTGTGAATGAAACTTCAGTCAGTAGATTCATGGAAAGAGGGATTTTTAAAAGGTTTAGAACCATTGAGTCTGTTCAAGGACCCACAACAGAGACGGTAACCGTACAAATACACCAGATATGCTGAGATCCTTCAGATGGGAATGCTCACAGTCATTTCTCTTTTATTCAGAGGGAAATACTGTGTTTTTATTTTGCAAATGGATAAGGTACCTCAGAGTGTCTTTTCATGCAATTTTAGTAATGTAGGCCCACTAGTCAAGTCGCAGTCAAGGGAAGTTAATGTCACATCTATGTCCATGCCTCTGTGTGAACAAAACGTATGTGATTCTTTTGTGGAGAGGGCGAATGACTGTAAATGTGACTTGCTCAGTGGTGAATGTCTTGAATGTCACAGGCATGTCTTGGACATTGCCATCTTTGCTTCATGGGGTCAATTATTCACTATCAAAATTTGTGTCTGACCATGTTAGATGTGGTAACAGCTCTGATTGCTTGGTGGCACCATTTTCCAAAAAGGTGGTCATGGCAACCGCCAAGATTAGGTGCAAAAATTATGCTTATGCTGGTGCATGAACAGCAATGTAAAAGTCTAGACTCGAAGAATGAAAAAAGGCCCCCTAAATAAATGGTCACTGATAACAGAATTTGCATAATAAAACAAGAAACAGAAATTAACATAGAACTTGAAATATCATTTATAGAAAAAGATGTTAGAAACCCGCCACCCCCTACTGTATTTTTTCAGTTGTGAGCACTCAAAAATATGTTCCTGCTAAAATGGCAAGTAGTAATAAATACGACATTTAGTAGCAATGAGCATATAACACAGAACTATTACAGTCTGTTGAATGAAGCATAAACAGTCAATGCACTATGTAGCAAGATGTCCAGGGGACCCATTTCTGCCTCTATCCTTGTCTTTTACACCCCATATGGACTACCATTCATATCAATTTTAGCATTAAAACAAAAGCAACATGCTGAATATAGTAGATATCAGATGTTCAATAACTTATTTTTGGGAACAACATCCCAAAATAACATCCTGTATTTATTTCATTTTTGTGTTGAAATATTATTGACTGATTTTAAAAATAACTTCATTTACAGCTTTCTCAATCATATTAACTCTGCTACTTATTATTATTATTATTATTATTATTATTATTATTATTATTATTATTATCTTATTTATTTATTTATTTTATGGACTCATTATGTCTTATTTTTTTAGTTTCCTTAAAAATATAACAGTTGAAGGTGTAGAGCAGTAGCATATTGATTTACATTGTATTCTTGTTTGTACAGTAAACAGTGAGTGGACACAATGTTTAAAAACTCCAGCAGCTCTGCTGTGTCTGAACTATTTGTATTAGCACACACCACCACCACATCTGTGTCACTGCAATACTGAGAATAACCCACCACTCAGATAATACCTGCTCTGTGCTGGTCCTGTGGTGGTCCTGATCACTGAAGAACAGGTGAAAGGATGCTAAGAAAGTATACAGAGAAACTACAGTCTGTAGTTTGTAGAACTACAAAGCACACCTCTATGTTCAGTGTAGATTAAATGAACAATGAGTGTAGATACAAGGTATGTGTACCTAATAAAGTGGCCAGTGAGTGTAGAAAGCATTAACTTTAAACAACTGAATGGTGATTTAAGTCTGTTTAAAGGTTATTAGTAAAAGATCTGCTCAGCCTGAAAGTCTGAAAGCTGCTACACTGTTTGCTGTGGCAGCACAGTCACTCTATGTGACTTCAGGGAGTGTGTATACATTTCTTCTAAGATATTTATGAGGATAATCCAAAGGATACAAAAAACACATGGCACAAAGAGTAAAGACAAATAGCTCACCCAGCATAACCTGTGAGGCGTACTGCAGCTCAGCACTTCAGATTGATCCCTGAGGACTGTGACAGGGCTGAATATATGGCTAAATGCTGTTCAGAAGTGAGTGGGCACATACCTAGCCATGAGCAATGTGTGTGCAGCAGCGTCCATGTACGCTCCACCGCGCTCTCTCAGGCTAAAACAGCAGAGCTGTGATGACCCCATGCTGCAGCTGAGCCAAAATGGCTGCCAACACTCTTACAAAATTGCTGGCCAGTCAGGAGAGCTGGGGGTTTGGCACCTCTCCTGCACACCTGAGCTCAGTGGCACAGCTGCTAATTACTGCACCATGCCACATGGCTGTGTACAGCTCACTCGCTCTTTCTCTCTCTCTAATCAGCAATCAAACCCTCCAAATGCTTCTCCTTTTCAGGTACTCTCAGCTGTTCATGCCAATTTGTTGGACGCAGACTTCTGATTACGACCAAAATATGCATTTTGCTATATTTGCTCCTTTCAAGTCAGTGCTGCAATGTCCAACTGAATCAGCTGGATCACCTGCTAAATTCAGATCATGTGTGTATGTAATACACTACAACCAGCAGTGACACTTTTTCACAACACTATAAATGGTTGAGGCTCTAGAGATTTGGGGGCCCCTACTGGCCCCCAGTGGTTGACTGAGTAAATGAGCTTTTTTTGTTTTAATACATAGATATTCTGAGCTTTGTGACTTACTACAGTGAAACAGTCCCATCAGCATCAAAAATAGAAGAAAATTAATGAAAGGAAAGTGTGCCAAAACTCATCAAGAGCTGCTGGACAGCTAGTCTGAAGAAGTTCATCTTTGGCTATATTTGCTAAAGCTAATGTTTCCCCTGACATTTGAAGTCACAACAATTAAATCAAAACCAGTGTTGCATTCATTTTCAGACAACCTGGAACATTGAGCAGAAAAGCTGACTTGCCAACAGTGATGTGATCTGGTCAAGCAGGAGCCTATTCAAATAAAAGAGCAGCTCCAGAAATGACATATTTGCCTCTGACAACAAGATGTAATCATCAGCGTTTGACTGAATTGCTGTTAACTTTTCCTTTTCTCTTTCTCTCTCTCTCTCTCTCTCTCTCTCTCTCTCTCTCTCCTCTTTTTGTTGTTCTTGCCCCTTCACAAACACCTCAATTACTCCCCTTTTCACAGCCATTTCACTGAGGGCTTACAGAGTCAAACGGTACTGCAGTGCTGCCGTTCAAGCTGATCTCAGCGTTCAGGCTCATTCTGCTCACTCCACAGCATTTTACCCTCCCACCCCTCCCAACAACCCTCCACCCCCTTCAGTGTGGGTTGCTCAGCTCCAGGCCCGGCCCCTCTGTTCAGGGGTCACAGACTCCATCTTCTTCTCTGCAGGCCCTGTTGCAGGCCAGTCAGGAGAGATTACATTCAATTCAATCAGCCTCAGCCTAGCAGTTCCCCTTTCAACAATCTCTTATCATATCTCTCCTCTCCCTGCAGCCAGTGTGGCCGAGAAGGGGAAAGAGGGGTCTCAGAATCTAGCTCTGACTCAAGCTATGAGAGGTTATATATGACCAAGATTAGGACCATCATTCTGTTGCAAAGATCTGATTTTTAATAGCTTTTATATGGCCTTAAAATGTTTGGCAAATATCAGATTTCAGTATTTTCATCTTACCCCAAATGTTGCAAATTAGTCACAACATGTTACAAATGTCTGATGTTATTAGTTCTTTATAATGATGAAACTACTGCAGCTAACAGATAAGCTTTGGTCCAACAGTTAGTATTGTTTAAACCAGTGGCATAGATTTCATTTCAGCTTTGGGGGGACACAATAGAGGAAGGTTAGTTTGGTGTAGTGGGCGAAACCCCCGTCAGGTAAACATACCTCAGTCTGGGTGGGGAGTCCCCATCAGGTAAGCATACCTCAGTCTAGGGGGAATCCCCCTCAGGTAAACATACCTCAGTCTGGGTGGGGAGTCCCCGTCAGGTAAACATACCTCAGTCTGGGCGGGGAGTCCCCATCAGGTAAACATACCTCAGTCTGGGCGGGGAGTCCCCATCAGGTAAACATACCTCAGTCAGGGGGGAGTCCCCGTCAGGTAAACATACCTCAGTCTGGGTGAGGAGTCCCCATCAGGTAAGCATACCTCAGTCTAGGGGGAATCCCCCTCAGGTAAACATACCTCAGTCTGGGTGGGGAGACCCCGTCAGGTAAACATACCTCAGTCTGTGGGGAATCCCCCTCAGGTAAACATACCTCAGTCTGGGTGGGGAGTCCCCGTCAGGTAAACATATCTCAGTCTGGGTGGGGAGTCCCCGTCAGGTAAACATACCTCAGTCTGGGTGGGGAGTCCCCGTCAGGTAAACATACCTCAGTCTGGGTGGGGAGTCCCCATCTAGTAAACATACCTCAGTCTGGGTGGGGAGTCTCCGTCAGGTAAACATACCTCAGTCAGGGTGGGGAGTCCCCGTCAGGTAAACATACCTCAGTCTCTGGGGTGAATCCCCCTCAGGTAAAACAAAAATTTGTTTGGTGGTAGAGAGCTCACCTCAATTGAACATACCTCTGTCTCAGTCAAATGTACATTGTTTAAGGTATGTTCACATTGTTTATATTGTAGGAGACGAGAACTGTAACTCTGCAGTCTGTGTTTAAAGACAGTGTATACTATGGACTTCTGGACACCTGAAATCTTCCCACACTTTAGAAATAACAATGTCATGCTTACAGTTTGAAGAAAGTGTAAAACTAATTTTTCACCAGAAAACATGCCTTGGATCCTTCAGACAAGATTAAGGGAAAATTGTCTGAAAGTGATTTTTGAATGAAGTCTATTTTTAAGGTATATATAAATCTGTTATGGTATTCTTCAACATAATAAGAACCATGGCAGTCTGTTTGATTTATGAGGCACTTGTATAATGTTATTCCACAAAGAATGTGTCCTTAAGCCAATTTGATTTCACCACAACAATAACCAATTACCACCGCACATCTCCATCTAAACAGACCTCTGCCTGAAAACTAGTTAGTGCAGTCATCACCACTTACCACAGAACAAGGGAAGACAGCTTGTGTTTAATTGATCACACAACATGCAATATACACCCTATTTTAAATTTCTCATTCACAAAGCATTCATAATCACTGGCTGCCTCGGGCGTCTTTAATCATCAAAATTCTGAATGTTCTGGTTAAGCATACGTGACACACTTTTTGGCAGGTTTCCACCTTGTTGCTCCCCGAGGAAGCACCACGTATCAGCAGATAGTGCAAATACACAGTGTCACAATGAGAAACTCCATGGGTGAGTAGTGCACCTGCAACTTCTAAATGATTAACTTATCTCTCACTACATACATTTCATTCTCAACACACTTATACTCACTGGCCACTTCATTAGGTACATATACCTTGTATCTAGTCTATGCTTCTATGTGTAGTTTATTAGCCTGATTTCATCCTGTTCTTCAGTGGGCAGTACCACCACAGAACTGGTATTGTTTGGGTGGACATCATTCTCAGCACTACAGTGACACTGATGTGGTGGTGGTGGTGGTGTTAGTGCATGCTGCACTGCTATGAGTGGATCAGACATAGCAGAGCTGTTGGCATTTTAAAGACTGTGTTAGCTCACTGTCCACTTTGCCACACCTACCTTGTTTGTCCACCTTGCATATGTAAAGTCAAAGCTCATTTGTTGCTGCACTGTTTGTGTTGGTCTTCTTCTATTGTTTTGGTCACAGGAAACTGGATTCACTGGATTGTTTTGGTTGGTGCACTATTTTCACTCCAGCATTGAGACCGACTCATTCAACTTGTCTGACTCATTTGTATCAGTGCAACACTGTAATACACCACCACCACATCAGTGTCATTGCTGGAGTAAAAATAATGCACCACTCAAATAATATCTGCCCTTTACGGGTCCTGGTCATTGAAGAACAGGGAGAAAGGAGGCTAAGAAAGAATACAGAGAAACAGATGAACTATAGTCTGTAATTGTAGATCTACAAAGTGCATCTCTATGGTCAGTGGAGCTGGTGATTGTATGTGTACCTAATGAACTGTCACAGTGAGTGTATATGCACATACATGTCATCGACAGTGTTCTAAAGATTGATAGTAGTATACAAAGGTTTTACTATTAGAGAAAATTATATTTGAAACATTTTTAAAGTGGAGAGTGATTATAGTTTAGAAAAACAAAATTAAAGTAAATCCAAGGAACAATAACACACAAAAATCGTGATTTGCTGTATGTGAATGTGCTGGTTTAACTCTTTCCAAACATCTGCTAATGGAAGTCCAGTGCTATCTGTGGTTTTCATCCAACATCTGATTTGGTTAATCATCAAGTTTGCTGGTGATAGAAAAAAAGGATGGCTGAGAACATCAAGGAGAACATCTGGAACCAAACGTTTGTCTTCAGGCTAGTTCACAATGTATCAGCCTCTTATTTTCAAAATAAGAAATCCATGTGACTTTGTTGTGTTATGTTTAGTTATATTTATACTAATTATATAAGCTTATGTTTTCTGCAAGTAAAGGTTAATTTGTTTTCTTTAACATAAGTACTACAACAACGAAAGTACTATCTTGTGAATAATGTCAAATCCTCTGTTGTGATATCAGTGTTCATTAATAATCACAGCTGCTTAAATAACTTCTGGTCCATTTAAAACACTATTGATCCATAATAATACCTTTGAGACAAAGGTTTGTAATGTACAGTAACAATACACAATATATCAAATCATGCAGAATATACCCTGATCAGCCAGAACATTAAAACCACTACGAATATAGTGCAGCTTTGCTCAAGGACTCCACAAGACTTTGAAGATGTTGTGAGGTATCTGACACCACAACATCAGCAGCAAATCCTATAAGTCATATAAGTTAAAAAGAGGAGTCACCACAGATTGGACCAGCACATCCTACAGGAGCTCAATCAGAATGAGATCAAATCAACACCTTTGCCATGTCCCTCAAACCATTCCTGAACACATTTTGCAGCATTAGGATGCATTATCAGTTGAAAGAGGCCACCGTCATTAGGAAATGCTATTGCCATGAAGGGATGTACTTGTAATCACTTTTAGCTGTCTCAAAAGTAACATCCACATGAATGCCAGGATCCAAATTTTCCCAGCAGAACATAACTCCAAAAATCATACTGGCTCATACAACTGGGAATACTAATAAAACTGATGTTTTTGTTGTTGTTTTCTCCTTTTAAGTGACATGTGCTTGTGCAGCTTTCATTATTAAATATTTTTTAAAACAGAATTACACATCTGTGTTTTGTTTTGTTTTGTTTTTATTACAGGCTAATTTTCCACCTGGTGCCTTGAAAGACTACAGTAGCACTGTTATTAAATAAAGATTTCAATTAAAGTGCTGGCGTGAATGGTAAATTGTAACTGGCTCTCCATAAACTGTAAATCTGCCAGTGTTAAATCAACACTATTAGAGTTAAATTAATACTGAGAGTCACTATATAGACTCTAATAGTGTTGATTTAACACTGGCAGATTTACTGTGTAGCTTTAATCTCTGAATTAGGTTTATATCTGGACTTAAGGTTAAGACCTGAGAAAGGTTAAGTTTTAGGGATGAGATTAAAAGTAAATTTTTGGTTTAACTTTAAGGTTACAGCTTAGAATTTGGGTCAGGGTCAAGATTATTAGTGTCTTCAGTGTTCATCATCACTTTTGTCTTAGGTACCTTGACAGTTCCTGGTTCCTTTTTTTCGCTTTCTCCAAGATGATCTGGATGGTTGTGATCTGATCCCGATTGCCTCTACTTGGTCTAAATCCAGCTTGTTCTTGGGCAATCTCTCATTCCAGCTTAGACTGCATTTGTTTTAAGATCACTCTCAGCAAGATCTTGCTAGCATGCGAGACCAGTTCAATGGTCCTGTAGTTCTTGCACTGGAGCAAGTCTCCTTTCTTGGGCAGAGGGATGAAGACTGTGTTTATTCTTCTGGCCAGATTCCAGTTTCCTAAAGTAGATTGGATGTCTTTTGTGTAGCCAGTTCTAATAGCTTGCTTGATTTCTTCCTTCAATGGTGGTGGTTCCCTTTTTTGAACATCAGTCAGTATGTTATCTTCTACACCACTGTACAATTCCTCACAGTAGTTTTTCCATCAATGATACACCTGTAGTTACTTTTAAAAATATTCTGAGCCAGTACCAATATCGTATACCAACCACTGGTAATGTCTACTTATTAGTGCTAGAATTATGCAGAAATGTAGAAAAATGATTAAATTCTGTTGTAAAAATGAAGTCATGGAGTTAAGCACTGCTTAACACTTATAAGCCACTGCATTGCTACATATTGGGTACATCTTAGATTATGCAGGTCATAGGTTTGAAAGAGAAATCCAATTAGATATGAAGACACAAGCCCATGCACGTATACTCCAGTCTTCTTCAGTCCATGTGCGATCGCTGCTGGGTTTTCCCTGCCTGTGGGACTAAACCTACTCTTATGAATGTATTATTGAAGAGTCAGGAGACACAGGCAGCAAAAAACAAAGCGCGTTCCTCTGGGTACTGTGCTGAGTTCACACACGGTAGAGAGAAAGGAGGTCCAGCCTGTGTCAGTCTGGCTGCTCACTTTGAGCATGGCTCCCAGTGACAGCAGCCTCTGCAGTAGAGACCCCATCCGAGCACTTTGTTTCTGCCTTTGATCACTTGCCAGTCTAAAACTGTTTGCACAGGCTGAACTCATGGTATGTTTTTGCTGTCAGTCTGAAAGGGCAATAGATCACCTAACATGCCACACAGCTTGTGTGTTATTTATGCTCCATGTCTATCAAGCGTGGTTAAGGCCTGGCCAGTCAGAGGCTACATGAACAGTACAGAAACATGGTTGTGCTGGTGGTAAAGACAGCTGGATGGACACTGCAGTCTCAACTCAAAACCACATTTGCAATTCTACATCTTTCTTCCATTTATTCCCTGTAAGAATGTGGCTCTATAAATGTCTGATCTGAATGTATAAAATGCACAACCTCGGCTTTATGTTTTATGTTCATTACATTCATGTCATTATTATTCAAGCAAATGAAGTACAAACCGGATTCCAAAAAAGTTGGGACACTAAACAAATTGTGAATAACAACTGAATGCAATGATGTGGAGATGGCAAATGTCAATATTTTATT
>BRDA01086843.1:0-16327 GCA_036984385.1 Crenuchus spilurus
AGAGAAGAGAGAGACAGAGAAAGAGACAGAGAGAGACAGAGAGAGAGACAGAGAGAGAGACAGAGAGAGAAAAGAGAGACAGAGAGAGAGAGAGAGACAGAGAGAAGAGAGAGACAGAGAGAAAAGAGAGAGAGAGAGAGAGAGAGAGAGAGAGAGAGAGAGAGAGAGAGAGAGAGAGAGAGAGAGAGAGAGAGAGAGAGAGAGAGAGAGTAACTGACTGCACTTACCTCACAGAGAGACGGAGGAGGTCACAGATAAACACACTAGCGGTAAATAAAAACAACAACAATCCCACGCAGAACAAACTCCTCGTGTGTGCGCGCGTGTCTGTGTGGCGCGCGCGCGTGTCTGTGTGTGTTTAGCGCGCTCTGTGCGCTCCGCGCGCTTTATAAACATCAGCAGTTTTTGAACCACCTTCACTGATGACGTAGGAGGGGTTTACTAAAAGTTGAAGAGGTGAAGCAGAGAGAGAAAGAGAGAGAGAAACATAGAAAGAGAGAGGCACTGAGAGACAGAAAGAGAGAGAGAGACTGAGCGAGAGACCGAGTGAGGCACACAGAGAGAGATGCACTGTGTGTGTGTGAGAGAGAGAGAGAGGGAGAGAGAGAGAGAGAGATGCACACTGAAAGAGATGCACTGAGAGAGGGAGAGAGACTTAGCGAAAGACTTTGCCCACAGAAATGAAATAATTTCACAAAGAACAAAAACTGCTGTGGTCAAAATGATTAGCCCCCCTCATGCTAATGGTCAGTTGTATCCTTTTTGCTGGATAACAGCCTGCAGTCGTTTACTGTAGTTTTGTAGTGTTTGATGTCTCTGACATCGCCTGAGCAGAACCAGTCCATTCTTCTTTGGCAAATTTCTCAGCTCCTCCAGATTTGATGGTCTTTAGTCATGAACCTTCTTCAGTTCACCATACAGATCTTCACTGAGGTTCAGGTCAGGGCTTTGTGCCAGTCAGTATTGTTCACTTTGGTCTTCTGGAGGTAGTTCTTCACTAGGAGTGATGTATGTTTGGGTCGTTGTCCTGTTGGAAGAGAAAGCAATGACCTAAACCAAGTTTTGCTGCTGATTTCTTTAGGTTTTCTTCTTAAATCTTAACACTTTCTTCATTATTCCTTCCACATTGATGAGATTCCCAGGTCCAGATGCACTGAAGCATCCCCACAGTATAATACTCCCACCACCATGTTTCACTGTGGAGATGTTCTTTGTGTTATAGCCTCTCTCCATTTTTCCTCCAAACATAAGCAGTGGCTCTGTGGCCAAAGAACTGTAGTTTTGCATCTGCCAGTCTTGTTCTGTATTATATGGCTGTCTTTTAATTTCTTGATAATAATTCTCACTCCAGTTCTTGACACTTTGAAGCATTGCGATCACTTTGTCTATCCTTCTGCTTTGTAAGCATCAATTATCATATTATTTTTAATTTTAAACTGATTTCTTTAGTTTTTGGCATGATGCCTTCTCAAGTGACAGCTCAAATGCTTACTGAAGCTTTTATACTGTGTCTAAATTGGGAGATCACCCTCAGCTGTGACTTGATATAACAAGCTTTCATCATTAAAGTTAAAGCACATCATTGCACAGCAGTAGTTTGATTAAGATTAAGATTAAGATGAACCAATTTGCCAATGTGATTTTCACACAACAGAATTTGACCTCCACATTTAACCCATTCATGCAGTGAAACACACACACACTAGTGAACACACTAGGCTGTGAGAATTTGTGCCCGAAGCAGTGGGCAGCCCTTATCCACCAGCACTCAGGGAGCAGTTAGGGGGTTAGGTGCCTTGATCAAGGGCACTTCAGTCATGTCCTGTCTGGGAATCAAACCGGCGACCTTCTGGTCACAAGACCAGATCCTTACCACTAGGCTATGTTCATTATAAAATGCAAATACAAATATTTACACTTTCTAAAGAAAGTATGTTTAGCAATGACACAAAAATATTATACTTGCTCATTTATTTATTGAGGAAAATGATCCAATATGACATATTTGTGAGAGGCAAAAGTATGTGAACCTTTAGAATTAGCAGTTAATTTGAAGGTGAAATTAGAGTCAGATGTTTTCTATCATGCCAATCAGGTGTGAGTGGGCATCCTGTTTTATTTAAAGAACAGGGATCTATCAATGTCTGCACTTTACAACACGTTGTGCATGAACAAAGGAGATTTCCGAGGACCTCAGAAAAAGAGTTGTTGATGCTCATCAGGCTGGAAAAGGTTACAAATCCATCTCTAAAGTGTTTAGACTCCACCAATCCACAGTCAGACAGATTGTGCACAAATGGAGGAAATTTAAGACCACTGTTACCCTCATCAGGAGTAGTCGACCAACAAAGATCATTTCAAGAGCAAGGCATTCAGGAGAACACTGAACAATAATGGTGTGCATGGCAGGGTTGTAAGGAGAAAGTCACTGCTCTCCATAAAGAACATTACTGCTTGTCTGCAGTTTGTTAAAGATCACGTGGACAAGCCAGAAGACTATTGGAAGAATGTTTTGTGGACGGATGAGACCAAAATAGAACTTTTTGGTTTAAATGAAAAGCGTTATGTTTGGAGAAAGGAAAACACTGCATTCCAGCATAAGAACCTTATCTCATCTGTGAAACATGGTGGTGACAGTATCATGGTTTGGGCCTGTTTTGCTGCATCTGGGCCAGGACGTCTTGTCATCATTGATGGAACAATGAATTGTGAATTATATCAGAGAATTAAAAATGTTTAGTTACAGTTATTACTGTAAAGGGGGGTCACACCAGATACTGAAAGCAAAGGTTCACATACTTTTGCCTCTCACTAATGTCATATTGGACCGTTTTCTTCTGTAAATAAATGATCAAGTATAATATTTGTGTCTCATTTGTTTAACTGGGTTCTCTTTATCTACTTTTAGGACTTGTGTGAACATCTGATGATGTTTTCACAAACTTTCAAGCACCACTGTGTATACACACACAGAGAAATAGAGAGAGAGGGAGACCCTGAGAGATAGATGGACAGATAGATACATAGAGAGAGAGAGAAAGAGAGAGAGAGAGAGAGAGAGAGGGGGGACAGCACTTTTCTACACACTCAAAGCTCTTTGACTTTTGGGACAGACATTAGAGACTTTCTTCCGCCACCACCAATTCTCATGGCCAGAAAGAGAAAGAGAGTTGGAGGTAGTTGAGGAAAGTCTCTCATGTCTGTGCCAATCAAAGAGCTTTGAGTGTGTAGAAGAGTGGTGTCCACCTGGATCTGTAAAAAGTTGAGGTTGGATGTCAGTCTGACTAAAAGTCCAAACAACGTATAATTACCTAGCAACATGCCAGCAACCACATGGGAGTCCATAAAAGGTACACTCAAGTAATGACCTGGAAGACCTTAGCAACCACCAAGCAACACCTTAGGAGGCTTTACCTCCTAATGAAGCTCCTCCCTCCATCAGGTTGCAACACCACTCAAGAAACAATACCCACCACCTACAGTAGTAACCTCACAGGAGAACTCAGGAGTACAACTATCCAGATGGACAGAGAGGGTTGAACTCCCTCTTAACAGTGGCCTCATTTTATGAAAAACCCTGAGCTAAAAGCCACCAGGCTTTACTTCACATGCAGACAGAGGTGGTGGCAGCTAAATAAAAAAAATTGGAAAAAGCAAAAGCACAAAAATATTTAGTAATAAATGTCAGGACTAGGATTCAAAACCGGGAAAGGGAGAATTCAAGGGGAGAAAAAATGGGGTAGGCTCACTCTGTGTCAAAAACCATTTACTGGCAATGACTAATTGTACAATTTCCTAGATAAATAATGGAATGACTTTGTATCTATTACAGGACACCAGAGCCCTTTAAGAAAGCCAGGAAATGTGATAAAATTGACTGACTCCTTAAATAGTAGAGCAAACAGTGATATTAAGCATTTAATCCATAGTGCAAATCATAACTGCACATTCTCTACGAAGGAGACAATGTACTAGATGTTGGTTTTAACTCTAAGAAATACATTTCTGCCCTGATTTGATCTGTTTCAGGATTTTGCTTCCGACAAAGGTAGGAAGTCCTTCCTGGGCTCTCCAGACTCCCTCTCTTGGCTTAAGCTCTGTGAGTCTGACTACTCTGAAAGTAGTAGTATCCAGAAGGATAATGAGAAGACCCGTGTGTAAACAGAAGCTTAGCTAGATGGCTGGTTTGGATACCGGATTAGGGGTCTTCACTAATCCATTAGGACAACACCTTTAACCCTTGGCTCCTCTCAGGCTTGTCTCAGGATCAGGAGCATCAAACTTCAGTTCTGCAGGTTCTGAAGCATTGCACATGACTGGTTTCCCTACTTTAGATCATTATCAAGCCCTTCATGTGTCAAATGCACCATTATACAGCAATAGTGTACACCAATGTACACAATTTCCCAATTATCTCAACTGTACTCAATCAGCCAAGATGTGTTTGGTTTCTTTAGTTTTAAATTGGATGCTAATGTAGCTAACAAGTAATGAAAGATTATGTCCACCAATTAGCATTGTGTTTTGAATCAGAAATAACCACATCAACATGGTCTGCAATGGAGAGGAAGACTGGATGCATGCTTGTGGATTGCCATCCCATGTAGCCTTTAAAAATGCCCAAATCTCATAATTGATAACCTCTGGTGGTCTTTGGTGAGCCTTTGTCCCAAAGATGCTCAGTGGGTAACAAATCAAGGTTCTCCTTGACTAATTGAGTGTCCCACATCAAACATTACTATCCTATTGATAGCTGGGAACCTCGGTAGATGAGGTACACTGTAAAAAAAAAACAATGCAACTAGTTTTACCATAGTAAAATAAGTTTTATCCTAGTAATGAAACTAGTTTTAACATATCACAACTAGATTTACCATAGCTATAGTAATATAACTAGTTTGTTAATGCAACTAGTTTTACCATAGTAATAAAAGTCATTTTTACAACAGATAAAACAACTAGTTTCACCATAATATTATAATAACTTGTTTTACAGTTATGACTAGTTATCCACAGAAATCAATTTAATTTTACCATAGTAATACTAGTTTGACCATACTAATGTAACTAGTTTTTAGAGTAATTTAACTAGTTATCCATAGTAATAGAACTAGGTTTATGATAGGAGTGGTAATTAGTAATACAACTACTTTTTGTGACAGTTGTTACAGCTAGTTTTACCCTTCTAATATATCTAGTTTTACAATAGTAATATAAGTAGTTTTACTATTATATAATAAGTTGCACCGCTATAGTACTTGTATTACCATTGTAGTATTATGTGGTACTACAATCATGGTAATGTCCAAAACCATGGCTGTGCCATTACTGTAACATATAATACCATAAATGTAACCATAGTAGTACCACAGACATAGCTGTAAGGACTGTCAGGTTCAGTACAAAGATAAAGCCACACCTGTCAGAAAACTGGGAATTTGATTTAGTAAAATTATCACTTTAAAGGGTTTATTTGCCAAAAAAGATATCACTTACAAAGAATTTATGTTGGCAGTAATTAAGATTACCATACAGAGAGAGACATTCTCTGTCTGATGTGTTTGGTAAATCCCGTTATTAATTTTAACAGCCAAGACACAGAATACCTGAGGAAGCTCAAAAACTCAGGATTACATGCATGGACACGACATGCACACACACACACACACACACACACACACACACCTACACACAGTAACACACACACGCGTGCGCGCACACACACACACACACACATACACAATTTTGGGTACTACTGTATTGGTGGGGACATTCCATTGACTCTTGTAATACTTGTAAAAGACCTAAACCTAAACCTACAGTTGCAAGAAAAAGTATGTGAACCCTTTGTGATTACTTGGATTTCTGCATAAATTGGCCATTAAATGTGTTCTGATCTTCATGTGAGTCACAATAAACAAACATTAGGAATGGTCCAAAATTTCTCTCGACCATTCTGATCTGTAACTACAGGAAATGTTTGGTTGAGGTTATTGCTGCCAAAGGAGGGTTAACCAGTTATTCAATTCAAAGGTTTACATACCTTTTCCACCCTGTACTGTGAATGTTTACATGTTGTGTTCAATTAAAAAATTAAAACATATTTTTTGTGCAATATTAGTTTAAGCAGACTATCTATTGTTGTGACTCAGATAAAGACCAGAACACATTTAATGACCAATTTAAGCAGAAATCCAAGTAATCACAAAGGGTTCACAATAACCAAAATATAATCTAATACCTAAACCTAAACCTCAGTAAATAAAAGTCAGTCTTCTTGCTCTTTTAGTTTTTCCACTAAAAGTTTGTTAGTCTTTTTGATGGAAATGATTGGATGAATATTGAGTTTAGTGTTGATAAGCAATATTTGACTCATAGCTTCAGCTATAAGTAAAGAATCTGAACCTGTCACACCTGGAGGTGCATAAACATGTAAATATGACTGTTGAATGAAACACACCTTTAATCTTTGACAATGACATCCTAAAGAGGAATCCAGACCACATCACAACAACACACCGTCTCTCAGATTCATCATAATTAACCACAAAACCAGAGAAATGGAAATGAAGTCTCTTTAGGTGATACAGTCACACTTCAGCTGTTTTAATATAACAGTCACTTTGATCTGCATCTGTAATTACAGACGTATAAAAGACAGCGTCTCTTTGTGGTCAAAAACTGTCCCAAATATCTCCCCTCACTGTGGATGTGCCTGTTTTGCTCTTGCGCACCCTGCTTTGTCTTCCTGGGCTTATTTACAGTGTTACAATAAACCTAAATCTGTTTTTCTTTCCTAATTATATTTACATGTTGCAAAGCTATGAACTACCATATTGTTCCGTTTTCTTCATATTGTTATTGTTTCAAAAGCGTCCCTCAGTTTTCAAGATATCAACACTGTTACAAGCCCAAATTGTTTGTTCCAAAGGTGTTTGCTGTATATGCACGATTTCTAAGTATCTACAGATTTTTTGTTTTCCATAGGCATTAATGATGTGCAAACGTTGTGTCACACTTCAAATGTAACAATGATACAAATACACTGTAACGCACAACCAACCACATGGGGCTTGATTGCAACCACCTGGGATGCAACAGCAACTGCCTTGCATCAAGCTAGCAACCACTCAGCAGCTTCATTTGAACCCCCTGAAATACCATAGCGTCACTTTGCCACATTGTAACACCCATCTAGCGACCATGTAGCAACTTCAATGCACCTTGATACATCTTGCAAATCCCCTGCTACATCTTGCAAATCTCCCTGTTGTATAATAGCAATCACTTAGTAACATCATAGCAACCACCTAACAACCACTTGGCAACACCAACTGCAACCAACTAGCTATCATTTACGATGCCTTGCGAAAGTATTCGGCCCCCTTGAACTTTTTCACATTTTGTCACCTTATAACCACAAACTTTAATGTATTTAATTGAGATTTTAAGTGATAGACCAATACAAAGTACCACATAATTGTGAAGTGGAATGAAATTAATACATTGTTTTCAAAATTTTAATTAAATAAAAATCATAAAATTGTGACGTGCAAAAGTATTCAGCCCCTGTACTCTGATACCACTAAACAAAATTCAGTGCAATCAATTGCCTTCAGAAGTTATGTAATTAGTTAATAGAGTCCAGCTGTGTGTAATTTAGTCTCAGTATAAATACACCTGTTCTGTGAAGGTCTCAGTGGTTTGTTAGAGAACACTATTAAATTGAACTGCAAGCCAAGAGGCACATGGTCACTCTGGAGGAGCTGCAGAAATCCACAGCTCAGGTGGGAGAATCTGTACACAGGACAATTATAAGTCTGCACTCTACAAATCTGGCCTTTATGGAAGAGTGGCAAGAAGAAAACTATTGTTGAAAGAATGACACAAGAAGTGCTGATTATAGTTTGCCAGAAGCCATGTATGCTTGTAAACAGCACTTCTTGTGTCTTTCTTTATAGAAATAGAAATAATAGAAAGGTCAAGAAGGATGAAAACCAACAACAGTCTGGCAGATGTAGCTGTCTTGAGTTTTTCAGTTACAGCTATCAGGGCCATTTCAGTGGAGTGTGCAGGTTTGAAGGCAGACTGGTAGGGGTCCTGGAGTTGGTTCTGAGGAAGAAAAACAGCTGGTTATAGACAGCACATTTAAGAATGTGTGAGAAAAAATACAAGAGTGACATCAATCTGTAGTTGCTGACATTAGAGCTATTCAGTGAAGCCTTCTTCAGGATGGGAACCACCCTAGCAATCTTGAATGCCAATGGAACATAACCTGATGACAGACAGCCATTTATGATAGAAGAGATTAAAAGTAGTAGGTCCAGAAAGATGAACAAGAGGTGTGTGGATGGTATAGGATCCAGCGGGCAAGTTGTTGGGTTGCTGGATTTCAACAGCTGAAGTACATCCTTTGTGGACAGCAAAGTGAACGAGGTGAGTAATTTATGAGCATGATGGGAATAATTTATGGAGATAGTGGAAGCAGAGGAGAAGGACTGGCAAATTTTATCAACCTTCTCCTCAAAGAAGTTAACAAAATCTTTGCAAGTATGGGAAGAGGGCTGGGGGGAGGTGGTGGGTTGAGAAGAGAAGAGAAAATACTGAAAAGCTTGTGAGGTTCTGATGCAGATGCTTCCAGTTTCCCTCTAAAGAAGGATGTTTTTGCAGCAGTAATGTCAAGTGAGAGCTTGGAGAGAAGGGACTGATAGAAGTGGAGATCTGATCTTTTCTTGGCTTTCCTTAATTCACTCATAGCATAAGTGTCTGGTGATCTCCTGGTTTAAGCATTCCACCTGACTGTTAGTTTGGAGGGACTAATGGTAATACTGTATTAATCACTGGCAGAAAGCCTTCCACACATGGGAGATGAACTGTGGGCCCCAGTCATAAATGTCTTTGGGCAGGCCACAATACTGGAATATCTCTGAAAATATAATTTCCATGGTTTCCAGTGAGGTGGGCAATTTTTTAGGGATATCAGTCTGCATACCTTAGAAAATCTTTGATTACCATTATGGCTATATTGCCCTGTGTGGGCAGCAGACCCATGAGGAAATCCATCACAGTATTGGACCAAGGGTGGTGTGGAATGGGTAATGGTTGTAGTTTACCAGCAAAAAGCTGATGAGGGGACTTGCTCTGTGCACATTATATCCTTCATCATACTGGGCCACCAAAACCAAAAAAAATTCCTTACAAAGAATATAGTCCTGGGGAGCCCTGGATGACCAGAGCTGGGCTGACTGTGGATAATTGATAGACGGCATGGCTGCAGGTTGGGTGAGAAATATAGCTTGGATAGGGGACACAAGTCAGGTCTGGTGTTTTGTATGTGTTTCAGTTCACCCACTATATCCCAGTCTCTCATCTCTCTTAATACTTCATTTATGAATACTTAGAACACAGATGGAGCATTAGCCAAACCATATGCCTTTACTAAATATTCATAATGGCCAGAAGTAATTATAAAAGCAGTTTTCCACTCATCCCCCTTGCATATCCAAACCAGATTATGTTATGCACGTCTAATTTGGTGAAGATGGTTACTCTACAGACCTGTTCAATGGATGCTGGCACCAGAGGCAGAGGATATCTATTTTTCACAGTGACAACATTTAAACCCATATAATCTATGCAGAAAACAAAAGGCCAGGGAGTGGTCAGCAGCAGAACTGTGCCCTTGTCTTAATTGGAAGATTCATTCACCAAAGTCCAGTCCTCCAGGATTGTGGTCAAACACTTCTTGGAACAGCATTTTTATCTCTGCATAATGGATGGGTTCTGTACTTCCCAGACTGCTGTGGCCCAGTGTAGCACCCTCCCAGTTAGGAGGGATATCACAAATGATATTTTGGCATCCTCTGTGGGAAACAGGGACAATGCCGACTGTTGTAGAGGTCACATTGTTTTAGGAAGCTGCTGCAGCTGCCTAGTGCCCCCTGTTTTTCAGGATGGGCCAGGAGGGGTAAAGGGGTATGCTCGTCCTGAGATGTCTACAGTCTCAGACTCTGCATGGTGTGGTGCATGTCTTGTATTTCTCTGCTCATCTCTTGTAGTAAGTGTTCATGCATCCCCAGCAATTGCCATTGAACTTGAAGGGCTGTCTAGGTGGCTTGCAGCCCTGTGGGATCCATTTGGTATGGCAAAGCATTATGTAAGGAATCAGAGGTGGGAGAGAGAGTCAGATCCATATGCGAGGGTTTTATTACAACTTAAACTTCATACAACACAGGCTAGCACCAGCATAATGTAGATGTTAGAGCAAACAATAGGTAGGACAGACAATGGCCCCCTCTGGCATTCTGGTGGTGCAGGACAGATATCTGGTGAAACTCAAAGGCAAGGTGACAGGCTTTCCAGCAGGACCAGGGCAGAAGTCACTGAGAGGGGGATATCTAGGAACAGAGGCACACACATCACAGACAAACAGTACAGGGCAGCAGGTAAAACCACAGCTTGTCGGACATGAACCTTAGTTAATATTCTTAACCAGTTGTTTGGTGCATGTTGGCTTTATGCTCAGCACAAACTGGCTGGGATGAGCTGCAGGTGATCGTAATCCTCTCCTGATGGCCCTTTAGTATTTGGGAGGCAGAGACTCTGGTGGCCATGCATGGGAGCGTTCTGGGAACCCTGTCTTTTCAGTGATGCTAATGTGGGCGTGTCTTTGACTTGCATGCCCAAGACCAGGGCACTGCTCACAAAACAGGCTAAAGATGCTAAACAGGTTAAAGATGCTAAACAGGGTAATAAGATAAGATAAGATAATTCTTTATTAGTCCCACAGTGGGGAAATTCATAATGATTCTAAAAAGGCCAAAGATGCTAAGATGCTTAACAAGATAGGATTAGCAGGACAAAGGCAAACTAAGCAATCAGATACAGGTCCTTGAAAAGGCAGAAGGCAGAAGGATACATAAAACTGTGCTGAGCACAAGAATACCAAGCCTTGAACACATCTCAGGGCTTAGCTTAAATAGTCCTGCATATTAGAGTCTGACAGTTGGTGAGAGAACTCACATGAGCTCAAAGGAGTGCAAGGGATTCTGGGAAGTGGAGCCCTAAGATGGTGTGTGTGTGTGTGTGTGTGTGTGTGTGTGTGTGTGTGTGTGTGTGTGTGTGTGTGTGTGTGTGTGTGTGAATGAGACAGGCTGGAGGAGCAGGAAGTGGGACAGCTTCTTTAGTTTAAAACTGGAGCTGTGAGATTAGTCACAGAAGTCAATGTTCTCCTAAATTGCCAGGTTGTTTCTTGTGAGCATCAAGTATTAAAATAAACAAACTCATCATAACAAAGGTAATCAGGTTTGAATCCCCTGATATATTTTATGACAAAAAAGTCATTGAGAATTAGTTTTTAAGAAATCCTACTTTTATTTTTAAGTAAATATTATGTACTTTTATACTTTTACTTGAGTAAAAAATGTAAACCATGCACATTTTACATTTACTTAAGTTTGGGTACTTCTGAATCATGGCTCCAGTTTAAAATTAAATAAATAAGCTACAGACGCTGACCCACTATATTTGGGTTAAATGTAAAAGTGTACATTTCATTTATTTAGCTCACTCTTCCTTTTAATTACTATAGCATTGCTTTTAGGATGTTTCCTCATCAGTCAATGCATGTTTGGCTTCTTTTGTTTTGGACCTGGTGCTGAGAGGCTAATGCTAACCAACACTAGAAGTCAAAAGTAACCTAAATAGCCATTTCTAGTCATAGATATATTAAAAAATACTTTAATTTCAAGTTTGATCCACCTGAAAGACTGATGAACGTTTCACTGTGATGTGAAACTCTCTTCTCAACAATTTATTTAATACACTTTAAATAAAGAAGAAAAAAAAAACACACAATTTAATTAAATCTTTTGTAATTAGCTACATTAAAAATGAAGTTTATAACGAGTGCATGCAGATGTTGTTTGAGGGGAACTGCATCTCGCTGTCACCCTTCCCCTGCCCCCTGACGCTCCTCACTCATCACACAGCTCGTAGAGTCAGCGCTGAGGTCAAAGCGAAAGTGTTCACCTGGCCAAAGAACACAGGGACACACACAGGCATCCATCAACAGAACGATACACACTTCCTGTCCTCAGGGAAGACCAGGCTGCTGATAGGATGGTCACCCTCCAACATGCTTGTTCTAAGGCTATGGGTCAGAGACGACGCTGACCGTTCCTGATGCCGTAAATCAAATTACTCAAAAACTCACAACATTCAAACCTATGTTGCTATATCTGGAGTGTGTTCAACCATATCAATATCATTCCACAATATCATTCCATTCCACAATGGCTGCTAAACTATAACAATGGAAACTGACTTTTACCAATACTAACTTTAACAATAAGTGACTGTTCAAGCACACAAATAATTGTATAAAAAACACAAATCAATGAATATAAATCAATACATTTTTGACAATACAAGCTGCTGGGACTACTTGGAAGTAGGTTTACCTCAGGTGTAGGCAATCAGCCAAGATAGTAAAAAATTGTTGAAATGTTGTTTCTTTAGTACTGAAGACTACCATTAGATCCCAATAGTCACAGATAGTCTTTTTGTGTACTCACCCAGAGTGAAGTATGACTTATTTTGAACTTTAAATAAATAACAAAACTTTTGTAGCTGAAATCTGCGTCGGCCATCTTGGAGCAGGAATCTGATCCTAAATTAGTTGTTTACCAGCACTTAACATCCGCTAGTCTGTGACACCTTCAATAAGATCTTCATGAGCTTTGAGGTAAGTTTTGGTGACTATTTAGGTGACTATTGAGAGTTTGTTAAATGTTTCAGCTTCAGGTCTACAGAAGCCAAATTTGGATTCCAAACATGTCTTGGCTGAATATATCTAATCATAGTAGAATCACACACACACACACACACACACACACACACACACACACACACACACACACACACACATTTCAGACATCCTGCTTTGATATT
This sequence comes from Crenuchus spilurus, assembly GCA_036984385.1. Taxonomy (NCBI): domain Eukaryota; kingdom Metazoa; phylum Chordata; class Actinopteri; order Characiformes; family Crenuchidae; genus Crenuchus; species Crenuchus spilurus. The sequence goes on from BRDA01086843.1 coordinate 12,952, forward strand.
TCTGGGCTTTCCCTCTTCCTAGACACTGCCTATCATCACGCTATATGTGTGTGTGTTAGGATGGGGAGGTTCAGGAGCATTTTGAAGAGAACATACAATGCCCCAAGGGGGTATTGTAGAGATTTTGGGATCTGTGTGTGTGTGTGTGTGTGTGTGTGTGTGTGTGTGTGTGCCCTTCTCATTTCCTTATCTGTCAGAGTGGTGTGCTGCAAGGTGAGTATCAGGTTCTGTTCTGGGTGTCGCTCCGTGACCTCACACACTGACCCCTGAGGCCTTCACTTCCTCCCAGTGGCCACAGTGACATGGCCCAAATAGACCCCAAAACAATTCAACAATTCACCACATTGAACCTAATACTCTTATCTTCAGTATCAAAATACCATCGTAATTTCAAAAATGATGGTTCTTCAAGTGTTCTTTGGTAAATGCAATGGTTATATGGAAAACTCAAAACTTTGCATAGTGAACTATTATGCTTGTACTTTTTGGAAAATGGTTTCATGTAGTATCAAAAAGGTTCTGCTATTGTTAAGTATATATTGTGTAAGTACTAGAGTGCACTTATTTTTAGGAACTTTGATTTGTTTCACTTGTGAAATGGACCATAAAAAACAATAAAAATGTACCTTAAATGCAAATTTTTTAATTAGCGTGCATACGTGATTTCACATTTTGGGTTAATTTAGTTGTCCAAATTAAGACTGTTGAAACTTTAAAGTCAGAGCTGATCTAATGCACTGTTTTCCAGGGTTGAGTGAGCTGTGCCTCAATGAAACACAATGCTACATAGTAGCTACTAGACTTCCTGAGAGAGATCCTGACCCACAGATAATGACTCTTTACTGGATATGTGGAGTAACTGTAGATCAGGGTCACTAGCATGTAAAATAATTGGGGGCTTAGCCTGGCGAATGCTGGGTTGGCATTCTTGAATGCCCTAAATGTGTACCCCTAATGACACCCCTGCACTAGATCATGAACTGTTGAGATTTGCCTTGGAAACTGTGTGCTGATTTGTTAATTGTACTTTGCAAATTGCTTGAGGCACATCACATTATTTGATCATTCATTATGATGCTACAGTGGCATAATGTTTCAGTTTGTCAACTGACCTCACTTTCATTACTAGACTGTTAAAATTAGGCCAGTAAAAGGCAGTACACAAATATAATGCTCAGGGATGCCTTAACTGTTCACTGTGCTGTGTGTCTATGTTCTTAACTCTCTCTCTCTCTCTCTCTCTCTCTCTCTCTCTCTCTCTCTCTCTCTCTCTCTCTCTCTCTCTCTCTCTCTCTGTGTGTGTGTGTGTGTGTGTGTGTGTGTGTGTTTGTGTGTAATAGACAGCTTCATAACAGAATCAAGATCAGTTCTCACACACCACAATAGCAGACGTGAAGAAACCCCTTGTTTACTCACATGAACAATCTCTCTCTATCTACGTGTGTGTGTGTGTGTGTGTGTAAGAGATCCATTAACAGCACTGGAGCTCACCTGAGGCAGTGATTAAAGGGTCAAACGCACATCCAGACACAAAGCATGGAGAGAAAGAACGAGAGAGCAGAGGAAAGAGAAGGACAAAAGCTTTCAAAGAAACGCAAACTGGCCTTAAAGCTCCGGCTTTCAAAAGGTGTCTGAATCTATAGTCTAAATGCAGCTCTTTGTGTATGTCTCTCGCCCTCTCTCACCTTAGGCTAAAAGAGCTATTAAATAAGAAAAATGATTCACAAAAATCATATAAATATATGGGCTTAAGTGTTCATACCTGCATTATTACTACATAATATACTAATAGTGTATAGTATAGTATTATAATATAATAGTATAATTATACTAATATAATCATTCTAATAAGCCATAATAGTCATTATTATATGAGATTAACTTTTCAGTGTGTGTGTGAGTGTGTGTTTGTGTGTGTGTGTGAAATGGTGTACAGGTGAGTGGCCAGTCTGTTGAGTGGATCACATACCAAAGTCTAAGTAGACACACACACACACACACATACACACACACACACACACACACCTACACACGCACACGCACACACACACACATACACACACACACGTGTCTGGATATTAATCATGTACAGTTGGAAGTGGGGGCCTAACGGTCTGTCTGAATCACTCATGGGGGAGGAACCAAGGCTGTATTATTTATGAGCTTAGACACACACAAAACACGCACACATACGTGCGTATACACACCCTGGAATGTGTTTCTGACCGTTGTAAATTAGACATCTATCCATCTTTAATACACCTGAGCTCTCTCTCTCTCTCTCTCTCTCTCTCTCTATCTATCTATCTATCTATCTATCTATCTATCTATCTATCTATCTATCTATCTATCCATCCATCCATCCATCCATCCATCCATCCATCCATCCATCCATCTATCTATCTATCATTTTATTCCAGTCATGATTTGATCCATTTCACATATCACACAACCTTAGTCTCACTGTAACCTGCAGGTCAAACGTTTGACCTTTTGAAACATGAATTAATTTTCAAAATAAATAAGTGATAATAGACCTTGTTTTTGGTGTACTTCATCTTCATCCTCATCAAAGTATCTTCTACAAAGTATTTCATTATAAAGAGCAGATTTTTGTTTAAATAAAGATTTGAAGAAAAGTTCATAATGAAGCTCTTTTGCTCCAAAATGTGCTTTAAACAGCTCAGATTTATTGTTGGTTTCCTTTATAACATGCCAGGTGTCACAAAGATTTTGGCAAGTTTATGCATATAGTACAGCAGTTCTCATACAGATTCACCAGTGAAGTCAGCAGCGGCCTCAGAGGTGAGTACACAGTGCTGTAATTTAGCTGGATATAGGTGGCAGTAAAGGTAAATAGGTGTAGCTTAGTCTAAGAAGCAGAAGCAGTTGGGATGTCCTAAACGCCAATCACTCAACATCCCACCTCCACTCTGACAGCCATTTCCTGCTGAGGATGACAAGACTCCACCGTGATGACTGGCTAAGCGCACCTTTAACACCACAGCCAGCCATAAACAGTGTCTTTCTGAAACATCACAGCACTGTGGAGACACCAAGTTTAAACACAAGTCTCCAAGAAAGTTCTATCAAGATGATGTTTCAAGGAAAATGTCAATCTGACAAGACATGTTTAGTGTATAAGGCTAATGAAGCTAACAAGTAATGGAAGTTTATATCCCACTAATTACCATGATGCTAACTGTTTACTCAAATCATTAGACTTGTCTGAAACTGTTGAGATGTTCAGTAATGTCTAATAGTATTGATTGTGTGTCTGATACTGTGTGATACACTGTTATCTATAAACAGACTAAAGATCAGTCGTCTCTAGTATTGATTATGTGTGTCTGATACTGTGTGATACACTGTTATC
>BRDA01086845.1:0-16824 GCA_036984385.1 Crenuchus spilurus
TAAAGTCACATAATTTCAATTTACAAAAACATCTTTCATGAATAACTTCTTAATTTTCTTTATTCATGATCAATTTTGGGTAAAATACTAGCATGATTAATCATTTGGTAATGTTTGACTCAATCAAGATAAAAATAATATATGATATAAGTATTCAGCAAGTTATTATGGGCTAACGTTACGTTACCTGTAGGAGCTCTCTCTCTCTCTCTCTCTCTCTGTGTGTCTCTCCCTGTCTCTCTCTCTCTCTCTCTCTCTTTCTACACGTGAATAAATTATCATATTAAGTAGCCATGTGGGTATTGTGTTGAGTGAATAGAATTAGCTATGTGCGCATTTTGTAGTGTATTCTACATAGACTTAAAACTCTGAAGTGATTTTTTACTGGTGAAATTTATACTGGGGCACTGCAGATCAATACTGGGGTATGTGCCCGAGTAAAATATGTCTGGCGACGCCCCTGCTACTCCCTGCTCCTCCTAAGCTGACAATGAGTCAAAAGAAAAAAAGATAAAAGTGGTTAGTTGTGCACACAGTACAGTACAATACCTGTAATATGTAATAAACTAAACCCATTAAACCAGTATATAGTTTACTCAGTGAATACACACAACATTTTATGTATTTATTTATTAATAACTAATATTAGTACTGATAACAGGACTGAAGATGAGAGTACCATAAATGTCCAGGATAAGACTCGTTAACACATCAAGTTAAAACCTTTTTCTCTACAGAACGTGTTTAATAGTAAAGAGTTTAATGTTTAATTAAACTCTCACATGCTTGGTGGAGAACAGACTGCTGTAAAATACTGTATGTATTATATTTGGCAAAAGAAAGAAGAAAGATAAATAAATACACAGTAAAAGAATTACAATGTATTTCTAATACGGTTAACCCAAAATCTCCTGAATCCTTTTAGAAAAGAAAATGATTAATAAATAAATAAATAGGCAGACAGCTCAACCCCCCCAATGTTGGACCCAAAGTTACGCCCTCGTTTGCTGCTATATTAACATTTAAAATGTTGAAATTTCTTCTTAAAAGTTTTCCAGTTATATATTATATGATGAAAATTACAGTAATATCTAAATACAAATGTAAGAAATAAACCCAAAAAGACTGAATTACTGAATAGAGTGATGTCCAATGATTCAGTGATACTTTGCCAAAATCTCTGCATTTCATAATAATATTGTGTTTGTAATACTGATGCACCATCAACATTCAGCAACCAAAATTCTTCAACCAAAGCTTTCAGTGAATCAGTGAAAAGATGAAATAATTAACACCGAACAGTGACTGTTTTAATGACACTGTTACATTTTTCTAGTTCCCGACCGCAGAGTTGAGCTTTACCGCAGTAAAGTTAGTTTAATATGGGACATTTGTTTAATATTCAGAATTGTCCTTTTATTCACCAGTTAACAAAACACAGATTCACCAGCACAGTTACAGTTTGGTGTTGAAACGTAAGAAGACAACAAACTACAAGCACAACCTTTATTAAACTGTTCTTGATAAAATGAAGTCAGAATACAGCCGCTTAGCTTTGTGTTTGTGCTCCGGTGGCTGCAGTGTTAGGAATCGTTTCACAATTACCAGAAGAAATGTGACGTGTTTCAGTGTCTGTAACAAAAACATGCCACTTTCATCATTAATTTTAGACATTTTCAACATTTTGTTTCATATTCATATATTATTGTCTCGTGTCATTTTTCTAACATTTGTTTTATATACAAATATAAAATTATAATCAATTAAACTCATGTTATTAAACCTAATGATGTCAAACTAATTTGTTAAAATAAATAATTCCTAACTACGTACAAGACTTATTTTGGGAAATAGTTTAGTTACTAATTTTAAAGAAATGATATATTGAGTATTCGGCCAAATGTTTCAGCCAAAAAATGGTCATTTCAGTGCATCCCTATTTTCTAATTTTAAGTAAAATGTTATACTCCTCTGTAATATTAATTAATATTAATATATATTAATATAAATTAATGCTTTGTGCTGATTAGACAAAGTTACCAGAAGCTAACAAGAAAACGTGACCACACATCATCAGTACAAGTCAGACTAAACTTTGGGCATTTGTGAAAGCTCTCCAACCAAAAACAGGCTGGTGTTTACAGTGACCCAAATGAACGTGGTTTACTCTAAAGAGAGCGAAACTGGGAACAAGGATTTATCATTTCCACCTTCCAGTCATCAGAACACCTTGTGCAAGATGGCTGGAGGCCAGCAGAGTGGAGTGAAGGAGGAAAAGACGGCCAAGTTACATAACGGTCCTATAGCCATTAAGTAAACCAGCTGGACAGGAGGATGCTTGCACTCAATCTCCATATTTACTCAGAAAAACTGAAATTTAACAAACAGAATTTGGAGAGAGGGACAGAGAGAGTGAGAGAATGTGTGTGAAATACAGCCATAAACACCAAATAATAAAATAATCAGATATACGAGAACTAAATGACACCAAAAACCCAGATCTGTTAAAAAAAACTTGCAGCGAAGGAGAGAAAACCATTTGTAACAACTCACTGGTCTGGTTATTAACCTCAAGGGTGGACCATCTGCTGGCTAAAAACTAAAATTACTTCAAAACAGCATGAAGCTCTATGGGGAGGATTCAGCATTAGAAAACAATCTCAAAACAACTCACAAGGGCAGAAAGTCGGACTGCTCTGCTGCTGGAAAAAGGCTATGAATTGGCAAGAGCTGATAACATCATGATACAGGGCTTACGATTCAATATATTATTTAAATATAGTGATACTGCAAGCAAAGTGATATACTGCGATTGTTAAACTAGCAACAGTGTTTCATTAATGATGACAAGCCGTCCTGGCCCAGATGCAGCAAAACAGGCCCAAACCTGATACTACCACCACCATGTTTCACAAATGGAAAAAGGTTCTTATGCTGAATGCAGTGTTTTCCTTTCTCCAAACATAACACTTTTCATTTAATCCAAAAAGTTCTGTTTTAGTCTCATCCGTCCACAAAACATTCTTCCAATAGTCTTCTGGCTTGTCAACGTGATCTTTAGCAAACTGCAGACGAGCAGCGATGTTCTTTTTGGAAAGCAGTGACTTTCTCCTTACAACCCTGCCATGCACACCATTGTGGTTCAGTGTTCTCCTGATGGTGGACTCATGAACATTAACATTAGCCAATGTGAGAGAGGCCTTCAGTTGCTTAGAAGTTGCTCAGTGGTCCTTTGTGACCTCGCCGACTATTACACGCCTTGCTCTTGGAGTGATCTTTGTTGGTCGACACTCCTGTAATAAATAAATGACCAAGTATAATATTTGTCTCATTTGTTTAACTGGGTTCTCTTTATCTACTTTTAGGACTTGTGTGAACACCTGATGACGTTTTAGGTCACATTTATGCAGAAATATAGAAAACAAACTTTCAAGCACATACAATTTCTTAATGAATGAAAACAGCAAATCTACAGCATCTGTTAAAATAGCTCCCACAGTGACACTGGGCCCATGGCTGAGTGAACATTTAAATTTGACTCCATGTCTGCAGGGACTGGAGGCCCTTACAGAGTCTCATTAAGACTGACAGCTCATCAGGCTGCTCAGGGCCTCTCGGTCACAGGTAGGCCTGCTTATGTTCAGAGAAGAAAAAACTCTAAAGGAAGTGCACGCACACTTCTGTCTCTGCATATGAAGGCGTGACTTCCCGTCCCATCCGAATCCGAAAGTGCATTTCTGGGTCATCATGGCTGTGAATGAGAGAGGCATTGCTGAAGGGAAGACTTGACCCTGTATGTTCACAAAGCTTCTTCGATGTTGTAAGAATTCCTGCTTTTGTGCTGTTCTGGGAAGAATCCTCTCATCTTCATGTCCAACCCGACTGCGCTATTGTGTATGTTTAGGTGCCGTGCGCATGGCTGCCTCTTCCACACGGATGCCTTTGACCTGCCTCAGTCCACTGTGGTTCCCCCGGCAATCTGCCGCTGCTGCCTCTCTACACACACACCTCCTCCAGCACCACGTGGGACCCTCTCTGGGATAGCCCCGTAACCCATGGTGACAGCTGTGCGAGGATGGCTAAACTGGGGCCGCCCACTTTCCCCACAAATGTACAGAGTCTAAAGCAGCTGACTGAGGAGAGAAAAGGACTCCACACTGTGGCTAAAAATGGAATTACACCCAAATGTCCTGAGATTCAGATAAGAATGGTGCTATTTAAAAAGCTGTTGACGTCAAGCTGAGATTGACTGATCAATCTTTGCATGCTGAGTATCATGGAATGACTGTAGCCTGGCCTGTTTCACTCCAAACAGAAGCACAAAGTGATCTCCTTAATAACAAACCTCTTAGCAGTGGAAGATTCCTTTAAGGCGCCTTCTGAGGTGAGCCAGAGGGTTCAGATTTAATTTGGCTGGTCAAACAAAAGGCTCCATTCTCTCCACGTTCTGGCATCTCAGTGCAGAATTCAATTACGAAGACCACTCAGTACAGTAGATGGCAGTATTAAATTACATTCAACAGCACAATGTTGCTTTTTAAAAAAAACAAAAAAAAAAAAACTTTAAGATCCTTAAAGAGTGAAACCAGACGTGAAAATCTGGGAAGCAGTTCTGGAATTTTGGAAGCAAGAAGTGTACGGTATACTGAGAGCTAATCTGGTACGGTAAACTCAGTAAACACTAGTCATCAACTGATATAAGGTTTGTTTTTTTGTTCTTAAAATGATTTAATAAAACACTAAAGACACCATCATCACCCCACTGACTACCAACCACCCTGCCAGCAAAGACAAAGAGGACAAACAAGCTTCCAAGAGTACAGAGCCAGTCACCAGCCTTCTTCAGCAATGAAAACACCAACAAGGCCAGGATGAGGTAAACTGGAGGTCTGTAAAAAGAAAAGGCTTGAGTGCATTTTTTAACAATAATTTTTGCCAATTTTGATCCCCTTCCCAGTGTAGTACTAGCCAATTAGCCCATCCCCTCTGTTAGGACTCTCCTCGTCACTTTTGAACTGTCTATGAGGGTGAAGCACAAGCCTCCTCCGTTGCGTGTGATACAGCCACCGCCTCTTTTTGAACTACCACTGATACATCATCACTGGGGAGCCAACACGCTCAGAGGAAAGCGCAGGAATCCCAGCTCCGAATGGACCAATCAGCAGACGCCTGAGCCATTGCAGTGTCAAAGCGATAGGGAGAGAAAGCGCCATCTAAAACTGCCAATTTTGCTCTCTTGTAAACAGATTCTCTGTAAAGCTGCTCTGACACAACGCTGGTTGTAAAAAGCAGAATACAAATATATTTTGATTAATTAAGACAGTTAAAGGAGGATAAACTCAATTTAATAGCCTTGATTTCATAATTAACAATGAATGAGCAGACGTCCCAATACTTTTTTTTCATACAGTGCAGCTCCGCTACATATTTTGTCTGTTCATCATCTGAGAGCCTAAAGTAACCATGGCAGCCTGTCTGTGAGCCCTCTCATGACTGGAGCTTTGTGTGTGGTACAGGTGATGGCCTATGAGTGCTAAGGCTGACTAATGGCACTTTACCGTCACCTCCAGCCTCTGCCACCCACTCCACACACACACACACACACACACACACAGTGTGAGAGACCGCTGACGCTATTCAAGCAGCCTGCAGCACTGAACGCTCAGCAGGAGAACCTCATACACACATACAAACATCTTATAGCCCATCAGCACATGCTGACTCCACACTCAGGCCTATTACAGAGCATCGTATTCAGAGCACCGTTGTTTGACACTGAATGGTCTCTGGATCACAAGTGTACTGCAGGGACCACCGCATTCACAGTATAACACTGGTGGCAAGTCATAAGATGCCTTCGATCATGCCAGAGCTAGCTTCCATTTTCAAACAACAGGGTGGCATGGAAAAACTGAAGAACAGCCAAAGAGCCCCCTCCCTTGCCCTAAAACAGGACGGCTGATCATCTTTCAAATGAAAAGCCACTCACTTTCCTCAAGAGAGTCATATAACCACAGCTGGGAGAATTTATCTGACTTCTGCTCAGGGGTCCACACTGCCTACCGCACAGTGCCCACGACCAAGTTTTACATTTTGTTTATTAAACAGAGCCTGTGTCGCCACGTGCCTCCAAGTTAGGCTTTCACGTTTCTAAATATGAGTCACTAATATCGACACTGCTACTTTTCACCAGGCCCGAGTATTTACAAATATACAGTGGTACCTTGGGATACGAGCAGACCAACATACAAATTTTTTTTTAAGATACGAGCTGCGACTCCATCTGTATTTTTTCAAGATCCGAGCGAAATTTCAGCACAACACCTGCATCTCGTTCTTTCTCACCTGTTAACCTCAGAATTAAGTCCAATCTTGTGCGCTGTACTCCTTCTTGCATACTTTTTGGGGGAAAAAAATCGATAGTTAAAATGTTTTAAACTCTTAAACCTATTTAATTTTAATAACATACACACAGTAATTATGTTAAATGCTGTTAATATTATTATGCCAGTGCCGGCCGTGAACATAGATATGTGGACTTGCTGCTGCTTCTGAGTGAAAACTGTTTTGTACTGAACTACAAAGAAGGAACCGTGGCATCCCACTCTTCAGCCAGATGCTGAATTTCTTGGCAGCAGTCGGATGCTGAAGTGAAATGGGAGAAGAGAGATTTTACTGTACAGTGCGCACCACGCATCTACACAGTACTGCTCTAATCAAATTCCCCACAAATTTAAAATGCTACAACGAGAATTCCCCAAAAATTATTTTACACTAATATTTACTGAAATCTGAAGTTGAAATATTTTGTTATGCATTGGTAAAGTAAAATATGTGTGTTTTTTAGTTCAAAACATGTCTTTTTGTCCATAATTTAGGATGGTTTGGGGATGTTTAACAGGGCTGGAACGGATTAAATCTATTTAAGTTATTTTAAATGGGAGAAATTTGTTTGATACACGAGTTGACTGACTTACGAGCTCTGTTACAGAACAAATTAAACTCGTATCTCAAGGTACCACTGTACTTAAAATAATTAGTACAGATTTCTTCTTACATAAGCATGATTTTCAGATCTACTGTCTTAGCTTTATATTTAAACTAACAACTTTTTTGCTAATAAATCATCTCATTTGTGTGTTCTAGCCCTCTTTTAATTACAGAAAATGCTCATTAATGCTTACAGCACCCCCTTGTGGAGAAACATTAGACTCAAACTTGCATGAGCGAGTGACTTTGCTCTTATTAAATGTAACATCGGTAATCTAATTACAGCACAATTGAATTTAATTAGTTTGGCAAAAAATACACTTTTACATAAAACACATTTTGAATGACTATAATGAGTTATATTTCTAAAATGGTCAAATCTGATGCTCCAGCAAGCAGTACAGAACTGCAATTATTCCCTGGAATATAGTAAATATAAAATAGTATAGATAGTAATACATTAAATCATAATGTTACAAAGAGTCCATACATATACACTCACTGGCCACTTCATTAGGTACAGTATGTAGTATGACTATATAGGTGCACTTTGTAGTTCTACAATTACAGACTGCAGTGCATCTGTGTACTTTGTTAAGAGTACTTTGATTCACCCTGTTATTTAATGGTCAGGACCACCACAGAGCAGGTATTATTTGGGTGGTGGGTCATTCTCAGCACTGCTGTGACACTGACGTGGTGGAGGTGTGTTAGTGTGTGTTAGAGTGGATCAGGCACATGCAGGTGTGTTTTTAAAGATTTTTAACACCTCAATGTCACATCTAGAGTGAAAATAGTGCACCAAACAAAACTATCCAGAAAGGCATCATGTGAGCACCAATTTTGGCCTAGAGGACCAACACAAACCATCTAGAAATTGGACCAATAAGGCAGGCATGTCTAATAGGGTGAATAGTGCGCCAACAGTGATTAAAATCTAGAAGCAGCTCTGCTTTGTCTGATACACTCTAACACACCACCACCACATCAGTGTCACTGCAGTGCTGAGAATGATCCACCATCCAAATAATACCTGCTCTGTGCGGGTTCTGATCATTAAAGGACCGGGTGAAAGAAGACTAACAACATTAGAAAACATTTGAAGGATGTTCACTAACTTATACTACGTAGTTCCTTAGACATTCACTAGTGAATGTGCTTCTAAAACACCACATCAAGAAAATGTGGCTTAACTTCAGCACTGCAGATGGATCGACAGTGTCCAAAGCTACGACTGGGCCCTCTTACGGAAACTTGAATCAGTTCTGCTCTATCGGATCAGATCATAAAGAACGAGGCCTGCTTAGACATCTGGATCCACACACAAGAGACATTATGACAACTGGCCCCACTTGGTTTACACTGGCTGCACTTTTAAAAGTCATAAAAATAGGTTGCTGGGCCGGGCCCAGAGCGCACACACCGAGCCACGCCGTGTGGCCGTGATAGGCTGAAGAGAGCTGCTGACAGCCAGCCTGCAGCCACTCTCCACAAACACAAGGCAGATTTAGCTACTGGCAATTATGTGAACCCTGACCAGACGAGCAGACACCCAGTTTAAAAATGGTCTCAGCACTAAATCCAGACCAACTGTTGCTGTCAGACAACATGTGTTCAGATGATGGACCTGAACGGATTCACACACTTTTTCAGCCTGTGAGCTACTTCTCTAATGACTAAGTCAGAATGATCTACCTAATATAAAAATGTAAGACATATATTTATTTATAATTACATAATTTATGTGTACAATGTATGCTGGTGTACCTTGAATAACTACATGAACCCATATTACACAATACAACTGTGTACATGTTTTGTCATTAGCCTACTTTACTCTGATAACTTGCACTGAATGGAATCAGTCAGGGATGCATAGTCTGGACAGTAGCTGCTGATAACCAGCCTCAAGCAAACCTCCAAATGATCATCAGTCATAGTGGAACCATACTTGGACTTCATGATCTTCATGTGTGAAAAGGCTGACGCTGAATAATGCAGTCAAGACAAACACACTTAAAAATGACAGTAAAAAGCTCCTCCCACTCTGTATGGAAATGGTCAGTTTTAGGTTTCTTACAGAGGCAGAACAAACATACATGTTAACAACTTACAGTGACAGGTGAACACGGACTGCTGGCCAACATGAAACACACCGTTTACAAGTCCAGACGCTGTTTTATAAAGCGATAGCGGAGACGACCAATCATATGTTAGCAAGAAACGGCAGAGCCAATCGATTGAGGGTCCTAGTGCTCGACCAGTCTCCCTGTATGTCAATCAAGTGAGATGTTTTATAGCGAGGACGGATGATAGGCTGACGTCTATTTTTTTTAAATGCCATGTGATCTACCCACACTACCTTTGTGATTGACCGGTAGATCGTGATCGACGTATTGTGCACCCCTGAACTAAACTATTTCATGAGTTTAATTGATTATTCTTTTATATTTGTATATAAAACAATGTTAGGCAGACAACAAAACAATAATATATGAATATGTATGATGATGCATGTGTTACAGTATTACTAATATTTAACAAAAAATACATGAAACAAAATGATGAAAATGTCTAAAATGATGGAAGTGTGTTTAATGTGAGCGACACTGGCTACAGACCATCACAAAGAAAAGTAAGTCTTTATAAAATTCAGAAAAGTGAATTATTGCACTTAGAGTGGTAAATTTAAGTGGTTATAATATAGTAATAGTTTTGCACATCAATTATTTGGAGAGAATAAAATTAAGTATCTTAAAATAGCACACTGCTATAAAAACTGTTGATATCAAAATAACCAAATAAGCATTCAGAAGATCTTTAGATTTTTATTAGCTTTGAGAACAAGCTGGGAAAGACTAAGGGCGTTTTCACACCAGCACTATTTGGTCAGGTTAAAAAGGACTCTGGTTCGTTTGCTCACTTGGTGCGGTTCGTTTCGTCAGGTGTGAAAACGGTAATCACACTCATTGTGGATCAAACAAACCGTACAGAGACCCGCGAGAGGAGTGGTTCGCTCGTGGTGAGAAAGTGATCCGACCCAACAATGGTGTACTCCACAAGTTTAAGCTAAACGGAGAACCAGTTAGTGCTAAAACTGTACTGTTGCTGCTGTCACGCGTCACTAACCCACCACATAGACTGTGTCGTGCTCAGTTTCTAGTGTCGCTGTCTCACAACAGATACGCAAGAGCTCTGCAGTTAAACAGCGGAATGGAGCTGGGACTTGGGACAGATGAGTGCAACGCGTCAGCCGCGAGACAGTAGGTGAACGCCGAGTGGCAACAGCAACAGGGCAGTGACAGTTTTAGCTCTTACTGCTGCTGCTCTAGTGTTTACAGCATCTGCGCCTGACAGCTCTGACCAATCAGAGGAGGCGATGTGTTTGCATGGTTTGTTGATGGCATTTTGGTGTGTTTAGGTTTGAGCCTGTGTTAAAACAAACCAAATAGGGGGAAACGCTCCAAGTTAAATTCAGTCTGATTTGGACCAGAGAAACGAACTACCAGTATGAAAACGTCCTAAGGGGGCTTGTTTGGTCCGGAGTTTCAGACTTTTCAATTTGGTCTGAACCAAAATAGCTGGTGTGAAAGGAGTCGATGGGAATAATGGTCTGGATCAAAGGAGCAAAATTTAGTCTGACCAAAAGAGGTGGTCTTGGTTCAGATCTACTGAACCATGGTCCGGTTCATGTGCAGTTTGGTTCGAACTTTCGGACCACATACAGGAAGTTGAGACATGTGCTTATAGAAGAAGAAAGAAGAAGAAATAAAAGAAGAAAGAAGAAGAAAAAAAAGAAAGAAGAAAAAAGAAAAAAGAAAGGAGAAAAAAAGAAAGAAAAAAGAAAAAAAGAAAGAAAAAAAAGAAAGAAGAAAAAAGAAAAAAGAAAAAAGAAAAAAGAAAAAAGAGAAAAAGAAAAAAGAAAGAGAAAAAGAAAAAAGAAGGAAAAAGAAAAAAGAAGAGAAAAAGAAAAAAGAAGAGAAAAAGAAAAAAGAAAGCAGAGAAAAAGAAAAAAGAAAGAGAGAGAAAAAGAAAGAGAAAAAGAGAAAAAGAAAAAAAGAGAAAAGAAAAAGAAAGAAGAGAAAAAGAAAGAAGAGAAAAAGAAAGAAGAAAGAAGAAGAAACAAGAAAAAGAAAGAAAAAGAAGAAAGACGAAGACAGAAGAAGAAAGAGAAAAAGAAAAAGAAAAAGAAAGACGAAGAAGAAGACGAAGAAGAAGATGACGAAGAAAGAGAAAGAGAAAGAGGAAGACAAAGAAGAAGATGAAGAAGAAGAAGAAGGTCCGTAAAGCCAAAAAATGAGTTGTGGTAGCACGTGGAGTGAGGAGGAGACAAAATTTGAACAATTTTCCTCAATAAAAAATGACCAAGCATAATATTTGTTATTTAACGAGGTTCTCTTCATCTACTTTTAGAAGATGTGTGAAAATCTGATGGTTTTAAGTCATTTTTAAGCTAAAATATAGAAAATTCTAAAGGGTTCACAAACTTCCAGGCACTACTGTATGTCTATGTAACTGCTGTGAATGTTCTGAATTTTTGATTCCCTCTGAAAAGCTTATTGTGACAACTTACCATAATGTCATATTGTCTTTCCCAATGACAAAATTAACCTGGGTGGACACAAAGAACTCATACATGCACTTCCGTCTGGAAAGCAGGTTTCCTCTGCTCCTGATGCTTTTAATTCAATGAGATTCCTCTCTACAGCTCAGCAGGGACTGGCAGAGGAAAAAGATTCTTCTGTGGAACGACATTACCCGCCGAGAAACTAATCAAACTGATCGTGATTTGGAGAAACGTCATGTAGAGTCCACTAGTCAGTCATGAAGGACAATGGGCACAGCTCCACAGAAACACAGCCCAGCATGGCACACATCCTTTAACATGGTGGTCATCTTTCAGGTGACTTTGTACAAACCTCTTCTCTCCGCCAAGCCAGGGACAGTCACGATACTTAAAATAGAGCAAGAACAATGGCCAGCAGCACAAGACACGCTGACATTATGGCTCAACACACTCATACTCTGACAGGTAATTAATTCCTCTCAGGCCAGCCAGGGCACAGACACCAGGGTGGGCGTCTGCCTCGGGCTCTACCACAGGTGTCTCATTAGATCAATTGGAGATGTGTCTCATTCCAGCAGATACGAATCTCTTCAAAAGTAAAAGCAATGTCAGTACTACAGAGGCTTGAATAATAAGCCAGTTTAATCTACACCACAATCCTGGCCCTGGACATCCTGCTTTAGCTCCAATCTTAGTGTAACACACCTGATGTAATGAAGGCTTTCAGGGTCATCTGAGTATCAGTGTTAGATCTCCAGGACCTGAACTGTGCACCCCTGGTGTACATCAAACTGGCCTAATGGATTCAAGGCTCTGTAGGACTTTTCACTCACAGATTTAAATTTTTATCTCTGCTGGACCAGGATTGGGCAACCCTGACCTACAACATCCGGGTCGATCAATACAGCAAATCCAACAACATAGCTGATATAAAATGTATGTCACTTTGTCACGTAAGTCTGAAGAGTGTATCAACATAACCAATGCTCAGAAACATGTATTGTGGTGTACAGTAAACCCCCCGTATTAGGGACCAGAACCTACCACGAATAGCGCAAATCCGTGAATACTTGTAACCCCCCTTAAAAGTGCTTATAAGTACCTATTTTGATGGTTAAATCCAACCATATGCCTTAAACTATCATCCTTAACACTTCAGAAACGCGTGTAAAGACATGGAAAATCATGTTTACACTCTCTCTCTCTCTCACTCTTTCACTCTCTCACTCTCTCTGAGAGCTACTTACATTTTGTGCTGGAAGCCTGAGAAGAAGCTGGGCGTTTAGGGGGCATCTTAGGGGTAAAAGAAAAGCAAAACTAGTCAGGTCTATGGCTCCCGCGAAAGTGGCTGTGTGTTGTGCGGATCAGCCAATGAGAGCTGGCCTTGTACGGCCATCTAAACGCCAGCCAATAGCGTTTGAGTATTGGAGCATTCACGTACCCAGCTGTTGTTCAGTACACATGTTCTACAGAACAAACAGCAAATATATGGGTTTTCCACGAATAACAAGTAGATATGTTCTAGAGAAAATTCCACGAATAGGTGAATCCGCGAATGCTGAACCGCGAATAGGTGAGGGTCCACTGTACTTCATTGCAATGCTGATAAAACACTGTCCTGCTGTTCAGTTCTGGGTACACCTAGCTTGAATCTAAGCCATTTTGTAGCCCAGCAACTCTCCAAAGTTCAGTCGTAGTGATGTATTCTCTACTCCAACTATGGTTTCATACTGGAGTTTCTAAAACCAGGGGACTTCCTCTACTTCTCGACAGGTGTGAAAGCTGTTTTGGAGCTCGGGAGTGGTCCAAAGAACCAACATCTGGTCGTCGTGAAATTGGTTGCCTGGAGTTATGATTTGATTAGCTGAGTGTGTGGAAACGACCCATTCCTAGAAGCATGTGATAGATTACGTGGTTCATTTCGTCACATCACGCTCACGATGCACACTGAAATACCACTTTTTCCAATAAAAAGTGCTGTTCCCTGAGTGGCTCAGCAGGCTAAGACGCTGACACTATGACCAGAGGATGGTGAGTTTGAATCCCGGTCATGCTGTTTGCCATCAACAGCCGGGACCCAAGAGAGCAAAATTGGCAGTGCTCTCTCTGGGCAGGTAGATGGCGCTCTCTCTCTTTCTATCACTCTCACATTTCAATGTCCGCTGGCTCAGGCGTCTACTGATTGGTCCATTCGGAGCTGGGAATCCTGGCTTTCCTCCGAGCGCGTTGGCTCCCCAGTGATGGTGTATCAGCGGTAGTTCGAAAAGAGGTGTTAGCTGGCATCACACGCAACGAAGGAGGCTTGTGCTAGTCTTCACACTCCTAGAGTCAGGGACATTGCAGAGTGATGGGGAGAGTCCTCTAGCAGATGGGATGGGTTAATTGGCTACTTCCACATTGGGAAAGGGAGAAAATTGGCAAAAATTATTTAAAATAAATAAATAAAAGTGCCGTTCTTCACTACTTGTGAGAAACTGATGAACCTTTTCTAAACACAGACAAGTGATTAATGGTGGCTCAGCAGGCGAAGGCACTGACTCTACATTCAGAGGATTGAGAGTTTAAATCCTCAATAAATGGAGCCCGAGAGCGCAAAATTGTCCATGCTCTCTCTGGCTGGGTAGATGGCGCTCTACCCCCATCACTACTACCATGCAATGTCTGCGGGCTCAGACCTACAGTGCAGGTCGTTTTGAAAGCATCTATAGTGTTCTTCTCAATAACTAGCATTGATTAACTATGTAACAAACACCAGACATAATAATTCATCTTTGGTCTGGCAGATGTCACAGTGAGGCTCACCAGCCTCACACCTGGTCCTACAGCTGGGGCTGATAGGGAGTGGAGCTCCAGGAGCAGCATAAAAGGACTGTTCTCTCATACAGAACTTATTTCTGAACGAGAATAGATGCCCACAGTGGGGGTAGAGCAGAGCACAGCACAGAGCCCTAAAGACTAGGAAGAGTCTAAAGCTATGTCATTACCAAAGCTTGCTTACTGACATTTATGTTTATGTGACAGTTTGCTGCACAATGAGTAAAGACACTTCTGGGTTGCCTCTGAGGTAAGCTAAGCACCTGATCCTCACCCCTTTCCCAGGGCAAAAATTCTTAGTGATGTATAGACCCATCCAGTCTGACTTAAAGACAATACCTTTATTAATAAGTGTATTTAAGACTTTTTAAAACTTTTTAAGGACCCACGGCCACCCTGTACTGTCGACATACCCTTCAGGGTTCCACCTAGAGCTGGGCGATATGGCCAAAAATGTTATCACGATAAATTTTTCTATATTGATCAATCTCGATAATTATCACGATATTAAATTTTCTAACACTGTCATAGTTTTAAACATCTTTCTAAAAACATCAGACTAAATACATGAAATGTTACTGTTTAATATATTAAAATGTTTATTGCCAGAACATAATATTGTAACGTCCGGCTGGACGAGTTGAAAGGATGGACGAGAAAGACGTTTACAGTCGTCGCTTTATTGTTGAAACTTACAGTGATTGCTGTCGGCCGCAGCCACTCCAAAATAACAACAGGCTAGGGAACCAAGCTAATATGCTAATGCTAGCACTCCGGCTGACACACACACACACACAGCGAGTCACCCCTCATTCTCCTTCTTACACACAAACAGACAAGCTCACAGCGACCTCGCGCTCTCTCGCCCGAACAATCACAGCTTGTCTTAAACACAACAGTGCATTTTGGTGGCGCTGGTGAGGAGGAGGAGCTAACAAGCAGCAGTATCAGACTTCAGAACTCACCGTCAATCTGCTTAGACGTGAAATGGAAACGAACGTTAATGCTTATTGAATTCTATTGTCCCGGCTTATCACCGTCATCGAGGGAAAAATGATGTGGTATATTTTTACCTGAGAGTGTACAGTTGGGTCACTGGACTGACTTTGAGGTTTTATAAGAGATTTGACCTATTCTTAATCTACTGCACCTCATAAGCATGAGCACACTGCCTAGCTTCTAGCGCTTCTTAAAAAACAGAAGCTAAAAGCAATAAACTAAAGCAAATTAAAGATGCACACGTTCACGCTAATTGGATTTTCTGGCTACTGTCCAACCGAGAACTATACTCTGAATTAAAAGAGCGCAGCCTGGTGCAAAACGAAGCACCACACTGATCTGCACAGTAAAAAGGCTGGGATGTGAAGGACAAAAAGCACAAAAAATAAGCCAAAAATCTGAAAAACATTAGAAAATGGCAGCATGAGGTTTGAGACTGGGCAGCTGGGAGCTCATTAAAGCAGAGTGGATCCCCCTACAGCTCTCAGCCACTGCCCACCACCTCACAGTATCCCAGAGCACGGCTCTGACTGCATAAAGACAACATAGTGTGTTTACGTGAGTGGTTAAGCACAAGAGAGAGACACAAGTTTGTGAGGGGGGGTAGTGAGTAATCCTCCATATGTCCACAGGAAGCCTGTGACTCATTGAGAAGAAGGAGCGTGTGATCAGAACACCGACACACCCCCTGCTGGCTTTACACTTACACTCCTACCTGTTTTAACCCTTAACCAACATGTCAGATAACCAACATGCACAAACAAACATCACTAATACCACTGACTTCCATCACCTCCGCTCATAGAATCATCAGTAACTACACAGCCTGGCATAAGAAGCTGAATCTAAATTTGATGTGATGTCTAGTGATGGATTATGATGACATGAGCTATTTTAGGTGACTATTGAGTTTTAGTATTTGTGACCCCGTCAGGGAAAACCAGGCCAAAGTCACTGGGCAACTTATTGAGATATCGTGTCACTCACATTAGCGACAAAACTTACCAACTCAGTATTATTGCTGTAAATGAAAGATAACAGTCTCAGATATCTATTGTAGTACATATTTTGATCAAAAAACAAAACTTAAATTCACAAAAAAGTTATTTTGAGAAAAAAAATAAATAAATAAAAAAAGACTTAGATAACTCACATTAGATAACAATTGCAATGTTGCAGCTCCATGAAGCAAAACACGTCTGTATATATATAATAATTTACAGTGGTGCTTGAAAGTTTGTGAAATCTTTAGAATTTTGTGTATTTCTGCATAAATATGACCTAAAACATCATTTTCACACAAGTCCTAAAAGTAGATAAAGAGAATTAAACAAATTAGACAAAATATTATACTTAGTCATTTATTTATTGAGGAAAATGGTCCAATATGACATATTTATATAGGTCATATAATGTTTATTATATATATATATATATATATATATATATATATA
>BRDA01086854.1:0-17697 GCA_036984385.1 Crenuchus spilurus
TTCTGAAATCAATAAAACAGGCAAATATTTAGTTTTTGTTTTGTTTTACGTGGAGGTCGATTAGGGTGTGTAGGGTGTAAATATGATCTGACGTGTGGTGATTTGGGATGAATCCGATCTTTTACTCAGGACACTGTGTTTCATAAGGAAGTCTATAAGTCTGGAGTTAATAATGCTACAGAGTAACTTCCCCAGATTACTGTTCACACAGATGCCTCTGTAATTATTTGGGTCGAATTTGTCTCCACTTTTGAAAAAAACATTTCCTGTAGTTAAAGGCAGGTCAACCAGTTATTAAATCCAAAGGTTCACATAACTTTTCCACCCTACACTGTGAATGTTTATACATTATGTTCAATAAAAACTCAAATACACATAATTCTTGTGCCGTATTAGTTTAATCAGACGGTGTGTGACTGTTGTGACTTAGATGAAGAATGGAACACATTTAATGACCAATTTATGCAGAAATCCAAGTAATCCAAAAGGGTTCACATACTTGTACTTTTTTGCAACTGTAAATCTAGAAATGACGTAATAAAACTGTTCCATTTATATTTCTTATCTCTGAGTTTTCATGACAGAAGTATAGTTCATCTATGACACTTGCTGAGAGAATATGATGGAATGCAGAACCTTACCCTGTTAAGACATTCCTGAGACCACCAATAAAGTGAATCAGCCTGTTTGATGCCATGTAAGTTCCACAGAACAACCTTTAATTGCATAACCTTTTTTATACAAACAACATGAACAACTCAATTCCACCCTAATTAATTATAAATCAATTAATCCTAATGATACATTTTATTTTGTGTCTTTTATCCTTTCTATTTACATTTAAAAATACATGACAGTTTTACTATTTAGTAGTCAAGTAGATAAGACTACATGACAAACCATATTTTGTTAAGGCAGGTCAGGCAGTACTGTGACTTATCATTTGCTGTGAAGCTACTTATATAGGCAGAAGGAACTGCCAACATTAAAATATAAAAATATCTTTTATTTTGTGTAAAAGCAATAGTACATTGCATATTGATTTCTTTTGACTGCACATTCTGGTGGTAGGTAGGTGATTCCAGCATTAGGATGCTTGCCTAAGTGGTGGTTAGCTTGCTAAACTAAGCTAATTAAAAGTCTGTGAATGTTTTAGGATTTTATATATTTCTGCATAATTATGACACTGTCAGATTTTTTAGTCCTAAAAGTAGGTCAAATAGACCCCAGTTAAACAAATAGGACAAAAATATTATACTTGATCACTTATTTATTGCGGAAAATGATCCAGTATGACATATTTGTGAGAGGTAAAAGTATGTGAACCTTTGCTTTCAGTATCTGATGTGACCCCGCTTTACAGCAATAACTGTAACTAAACATTTCTGGTAACTGTTCTTTAAACGTTCTTTGATAGAACAACTTGTGTGTTTAGGGTCGTTGTCTTGCTGCATGACCCACCTTCTCTTGAGATTCAGTTCATGGACAGATGTCCTGACATTTTCTTTAGAATTCTCTGATATAATTCACAATTCATTGTTTCATCAATGATGACAAGCCGTCCTGGTCCTGATGCAGCAAACCAGGCCCAAACCTGATACCACCACCATGTTTCACAGATAAGATAAGGTTCTTATGCTGAATGCAGTGTTTTCATTTCTCCAAACATAACACTGTTCATTTAAACCAAAAAGTTCTGTTTTGGTCTCATCCGTCCACAAAACATTCTTCTAATAGTCTTCTCTTGTCCACATGATCTATACCAAACTGCAAACGAGCAGTAGTGTTCTTTTTGGAGAGCAGTGGCTTTCTCCTTACAACCCTGCC
Organism: Crenuchus spilurus; assembly: GCA_036984385.1. Lineage (NCBI taxonomy): Eukaryota > Metazoa > Chordata > Actinopteri > Characiformes > Crenuchidae > Crenuchus > Crenuchus spilurus. The sequence goes on from BRDA01086854.1 coordinate 1,828, forward strand.
ATGCACACTATTGTTGTTCAGAGTTCTGATGATGGACACATGAACATTAACATTAACCAATGTGAGAGAGGCCTTCAGTTGTTTAGAAGTTACCCTGGGGTCCTTTGTGACCTTGCTGACTATTACACGCCTTGCTCATGGAGTGATCATTGTTGGTCAACCACCCCTGAAGAGGGTAACAATGATCTTGACTGTCCTCCTTTTGTACACAATCTGTCTGATTGTGGATTGAGTCCAAACTTTTTAGAGATGATTTTGTAACCATTTCCAGTCTGATGAGCATTGTGATGTGCCTGTGCCATCCCCTGGAAGGGTTGTAGTGGGTGGGGCTGATGACCTCATGATGTCCATGCCTATTTAAAATTGTGTGGGGCTTGGGATAGTGGTCATTTTTCTTTTGTTACTTTTTTTTTTGTTTAGAACAGTCTAGTTTTGGGCCTGTTTGCTTTTGTTAGTTTTTTTTGGCCCTTATTAGTTTATATTGTCTGGACATTTTCTTTTCCATTTATTTATTATTTATTTATAACTTATTTTGTGTTACTCTAACACTGTGTCCTCAGCTTATTTGTCATGACTTTGAGCCAGTTGTGACAGCATCAACAACTCTTTTTCTGAGGTCCTCATAAATCTTTTTTGCTCATGCCATGATACACTTCCATAAACATGTTGCAAAATGCAGACTTTGATAGATCCCTGTTCTTTAAATAAAACAGGGTACCCACTCACACCTGATAGTCATCCTACTGATTGAAAACACCTGACTCTAATTTCACCTTCAAACTAACTGCTAATCCTAGAGGTTCACATACTTTTGCCACTAACAAAAATGTCATATTGGATCATTTTCCTCAATAAATAAATGACCAAGTATAATAATTGTATTTAACTGGGTTCTCTTTATGTACTTTTTGGACTTATGTGAAAATCAGATGACATTTTGTGTCTAATTTATGCAGACATGTAGAAAATTATAAAGGGTTTACAAACTTTCAAGTACCACTGTATTTTGATTGAGCTTCATTGTTTTTCCATTTCCTCCGAGTGCAGCGGATGCATGTGTGACCCACGCTCTCCCATCTCCGCTGGACTCATTGGCATTCCAGTCTCTCACTACCAGCAGGACATCTTGTTTACATGTACATTTTTTCTTCACTGACATTGATTGTTGGGACATAAACCTAGAAGATTTTATAATTGATGGTATAAGAAATTAGAAACTGTAAGAAACTGGATTGACATCAGTTGATTATTCATGGCATTAGTCAACCAAGAAATTCTAATGGTGAATGACTTCTATCAAGTCCAATTACAGCAAGTGTGTTTTGCCACCCAATGGTGGTCCCATGCCATGCCCTAGACCTGAACAGTTTCTGAGTCTCAGTTAAGAATGAATCATGTAGGAAATGGCAATACTTGTTGGAACCAGAATTGCACATGTATCATAGAAACAACAACCATTTTTTCTGCTGAAGTTGCTTTTTCAGAGTTTGATGCCAGTTTGTTCAACTTTAGAAAGTCACTAATCTCAGAAGAATGGAAAGACAGACTTTGTAAAAAAAACTGATCTGTCTGAGAAAGCATCTACAAGATCTCTTGAGGGCTGGTATTATCAAAGACTACCATAGTCCCCATACATCTTTGTTGCCTTGTAGAAGAAAAATGGGACTGTCAGGATGTGCATTGATTACAAGTTGTTAAACAGTCAAAACTGTCCCAGACCAGTACACCTTGTATTGATGATGCTCCGAATGCCTTGTCAAGAAGCAAGTGGTTTTCTCTGCTTGAGTTTTGAAGTGGCTATTATCAAATTGCCATGACAGAAGAACATAAGGAAAAAACATTTTTCTGCCCCATAGTTTTTTATTTATTTGAGAGAATGCCACAGGGAATTATGGGGGCTCCAGCAACATTTCAAATGTGACATGAACTTACTCCAGGTTCTAGTTTACCTAGATCAGGGGTCTCACACTCAACTTACCTGGGGGCCGCTGGAGGTAGAATATGAGTGATGCTGGGCTGCACCAAGTATTCCACAAAAAAAAGACTTTCAAGTATTCCAAAAAAGTACAACCGATCCAATCTTCTCAATCTTTACTAATAACAATTCAGAACATGCAGAACATGAACAGTTCTTAAGAACATACGTTTCACTTACTTCCTCCTACTCCTTGCTGCCAGAGACTTGACAGCGCTTCCTCTTACACAGCTGAGCTACATTTGGCTTAAGGGAGGAAGCAACTGAGACCCTCACTATGGCTTGAAGGTGCTCATCTGTAAATTTGGACCTAAACTTTGACTTATTAAAGTTCATTGTGGAGAAGAGCTTTTCACACACATAGTTGCTGCCAAAAAGGCACATGGTCCACTTGATCATTTTGGAAAGCTCAGGAAAGGTGGGGGGCAATTCTCTCAAAAATTGTCCAAGCTTGTCTGTTTTTCCACTCACCTTTCAATTGCACTGCAGGTCAATTAGCTCCATCTGAAGCACAGCTAGGGCATATTCCACATTGAAGGAGAAGGGGTCAGGAAAAATTTGAAAAGTGTCTCTGTGTCTCTTGAAGTCTGCAAACCTGTGATCAAATTCTTCCTGTAGCTTTACAATGGTATCAGCATACTTCTCACCTCTAAATGGTGTGCCCAAATCCACAAGTGCCTTGCATGCTGGGAAATGGCAAAGATTTGTCTGGGAAAGCTGGGCTTTCCATAACACAAGTTTTGAGGAGAATGCTCTGACATTGTCATATGCAGCACTGACAAGCTGGCCCTGGCCTTGTAACTTCTTGTTCAGTACATTCAGCTCCTGTGTGATGTCATCAAGAAAAGCTCCATTAGCCATTTTATATCACTTAGTACAGGGACAGTCATCCCATCCTTCACCATGAAGGCTTTCACTTCTGCTCTCAACTCAAAACTTCTTCAAGACATTCTCCCTGCTAAGCCAATGTACCTCAGTGAAGTAGAACACATCCTCATATGCTGACTCTATTTCCTCCAAAAAGGCGCGGAACTGCTGGTGCTTTAAGCCCCTGGATCTGATATGGTTGATGCATTTTACAACATCAGACATCACATTGTCAAACTTCAGGCATTTGCTGCAAAGGGTCTGGTGATGGATAATGCAGTGCAGAGCAATGGACTCTTCCACACCCTCATCTTCCAGTTTTCTTTGAACAAGTGCCACCAGTCCATTTCTCCTCCCTGTCATTGATGGCACTTCGTTGGTTGTTATTCCAGCAAAACTCTTCCATAGTAAGCCGGTATCCACAATGGAATCATGCAGCTGGTGGAAGATTAGACCGGTGGTCTGGTTATGCATTGATATCACTGTGAGCAACTCCTCCATCACTTCAAAATTGTCATCAACACCACGGACATATATTGCAAGCTGGGCAGTGTCAGTGATGTCTGTGCTCTCATCAAGAGTGACTGAGTATGAATGGAAATGTTTAGCTTTCTCACACAGCTGATCGTAAATGTTAGCTGACATGTCAGAAATGCGCTCTGCTAAGTGTTGGCTGAAAGGCTGATATTGCTAAACTGACTTTTCTTTTCAGGACAGACTATACTTGCAGCCTGTAACATGCACTGTTTGATGAACTTGCCTCTTTGAATGGCTTTCCTGCCTTAGCAATCATCTCTTTCACCATGTAGCTAGCTTTGACTGCTGCATCACTCTGTTTGCTGGCTTTCTTGAAAATATCTTGTTGCCTCAGTAGACATGTTTTAAGTTTGGCGACCCGGTCCTCTCGCTCATCTCTCTGGTATTTTTCATACTCCTCAGCATGTCTAGTTGAGTAATGATGATTGATGTTATACTCCTTGTGCACCGCAACTTTATCTGTGCATATTAGACAAGTCGGGATACCCCTGTGCTCAACAAAAAAATATTCCCTCTCCCATTTCTCCTGAAATTGTCTGTGCTCATACTCAACCTTTCTCTTTATGGCAGGTTTTGAAAAAGACATGACTGAGGCTGGGTGACAAAAAACGTATTTGCACTGGATGACAGGATATATTTAGCCTCCACTTGGTGACCATCCTGAAACACGTTTTAAGTGAGCAACATTGCTAATGTTGTTGTCACAAGAATGAGCTATTGTAGCCCACAAGTGTTAAAAAATATAAAACGCCCAGGGCAAGGACTGAGCTGCATGTGAGAAAAACATTGCAGGCTGCACTATCACCAAGCTTTGATTTCATGTACAGGGCCAAAAAAAATCGTTCCACGGGCCGCAATTGGCCCCCGGGCCACGAGTTTGAGACCCCTGACCTACAGCATGTGTCTCTCCACTGGTATTGCTCGCCAGCCCCATTACATCCATCATGGTCACAGATATTGTCTTCATTTCCACCACCAATCATCTGCCTCCAGCATTCCTGTCTTATTCAGTTCGGTTCATCTTCTCAAGTACGGTTCATCATTGCCCCAGTGTGGAGTGAACTTCGGTGCTCCAAGAGAGGTCCCACGGTCTAGGGTCCTGCCTACTGTTGTCCACCCCTCACCTGTTCAACCTCATCTGCTTAACTTGGCTCTCTTCAATTGCCCTTCCATGACTGATAAAGCTGTGCTTCTTAATGATCTCAAGCATCACTTGGGCATCCTCCTGCTAACTGAAACCTGGCAATCACACCATACTGTAACTATTATGACCTAAATGCAGCTACTCCACCTGGCATTAAACATCTCTCTGCTCCTAGACAGTGTGGTCGAGGTGGAGGTTTAGCTGTCATATTTAATAGGAAGATTAATATTAGTGTATGTATAGTACAGGAAACAGCTCACTTTGAGTGTGGCTCTTAAAATCAATAGCTATAACTCATCCGTGCTACTACTTGTCTACCGTCCTAACAGCTCATCAGCTTGAAAGCTTAAACAAGAAAACTAGTTTATCTGTTCAGCACCAGGCATACATGGATCACTTGGCCAAATATGAAGATGCTTTAAATACAGCCCATACTCTCTATTACACATCTGCAATAAATAACACAGGTTCAGACCCCAAGCGATTACCGTATTCAAAATTGTCAATAATCTGCTGTGCCCCTCATCGTCCTCCCTGACTCCTACACCTTATCAGGTTAATGTATTTCTTAATTTCTTCAATCAGAAAGTATCCATTATTTATCAGGATCTGTTGAAAGACCAGTCACATAGTTCTTTCTCTACCTCTACCTCGACTATCTCACCTTTTCCTCAGTCTTTTTTCTCATTTACACTATTTAACCCAGATCACATAGCTAAACATCTCACCAGTTCTAAGTCCACTACCTCAATTTAAGATCCTGTCCATACATTTCTACTTAAACAGTGCATTTCCTCACTCTCTCCCTCCATCTGTCATATTGTTAATCTCTCTCTCATTTCTGGCCATGTTGCTTTAGGTTTAAAAATACCTGCCGTTATTCCGGTCATTAAAAACAGAATATAGACAGTACAAAGTGCAAAGTTTTAAACAATTATAGACCAATATCCAATCTCCCATTTCTTTCCAAGGTTCTTGAACATGTGGTGTCCTCCCAGCTACTTCAGTACATGTCCTCTAACAACATCTTTGACATTTTTGAGTCTGATTTCCGTGCTCGGCACAGCGCTGAGACTGCTTTCACTTATGTATTAAGCAACCTTCTTCTCTCCTCTAATAATGGCTACGGTTCTCTTCTTCTACTCATCAATCTCACTGCTGCCTTTGATACTGTTATTCATGCTACTCTTATCTCACAACTTTGTGTTCTTGGTTTCTCAGGTACAGTTCTTTCTTGGTTCACCTAACAGATAGATGTCAATTTATACGCTTGGACTGCAAATCAGACTCCGCACCTGTTGCCCAGGTTGTTTCCCATGGCTCTGTGTTAGGACCACTTCTCTTTACTATTTATATTCTGCCCCTTGGTGATGTGATATGTCAGCATGAATTGAACTTCCATCTCTATGCTGATGACACTCATCTGGCCCTCTCCCACCTCCATCCATTACCAAGTGTATCAGTGAACTCAACCTGTGATAATTTCCTCCTGTTAAATGCCGAGAAAACTGAGTATCTCATCATTGGTACTAAATCTGTGGTCCTCTCTTTTGCCTATACACCCCTCACTGTTGTCAATACTCCTATCAATTAATCCTCTACAGCACATAATCTTGGTGTACTGTTAGACTTGCTCCTGTCATTGGAACCCCATATATCACATATACCTCACTAAATCTGCTTTCTTCCAAGTCCACAATATCTCATGCCTCCACCCATTCCAATCCTTCAAATCAGCTGAGATTCTTGTTCATGCCCTTATCACATCGAAGCTTGGCTACTGCAATTCCCTCCTCTATGGTCTTTGCTCAAAATCACTTCGGCCCATCCAGACTGTTCAAAATGCTGCTGCTCGTGTTCTTACCCAGTCTCAAAAATACAAGCAGATTACACAGAATTTGAAAGGCATCAGTATTGGAATTGGTTTAGGACAGAAGTATGGGAATTACTTAGTGTTGGATTGAAAGGAAAATTAGTGGTGCCCCCCATCCTTAATCCATGACATCCTTATCATGTTATGTATATGGAAGTTGTCATCCATATGTTGTCATCCATTACTGCCACAGATGTTCCAGTGTTATTCTCCCTCAGCGTTCATTCATTTTAACTAGTTCTCATTTTGCAAGTAAAATTACACCTTATATTCCTCCGTTTGTAACTCAAAAACACCTCTACACATCAATATAATACACACATGCTTACAATCAACAGGATGTTTTTGAAAACCATTCCGTCATCATGGTGTGGCAAAGTATCTGCAAGTTTGAAAAAAAAACCCCACAAAAATGTGTTCTGAGTTATGTTTTCTCTAGACCAAAGCTCATTTAAAATAGACTGAGGCAAAATGAAAAAAAAAAAAAGTTCTATTGTTCTAGATCAGGGGTTCTCAACTGGTCTTAGCCCGGGACCCACATTTCCTCATGGTCATTAAATATATATTAATATATTATTATATATTATTATTAAATATTTATTTAATAATAATATAACTTGTATTTATTTAAATATAACAGTTAAAAGCATGTAGCATACCATTATCACCCAATCCTTTACGGTCAACTTCACTCCAACACATTACCACCAATTTTACACTTATGTTTGACTGTATGGTCAACAGTATAATAAATAAATAAATAAATAAAAACCTCATTTACAAAAAAATATACCTTATTTCTGAGTAAAAACAAGCCGAAATTGGCAGAGAGTGACAGCGGGGACAGCCAGTCACACATTAGCAAGAAACGGGAGAGCCAACCAATGAGCTTGTGCATGGTCTAAAGTTAAACAGGCTTCATATTGAGCATCTTGAATTTCTGCTGATTCTAATGCTCGACTGGTCTCCTTTTAATACAGCGTAACATTGTTTTTGGAAAACTGCCTTTTAAAAAGCAAAAGGACATGTTCCGTCCTACCCCCAAATTATGTCCGTGCCTTCAGCTCATGAAGACCTCTTTTTAAAAAGCTCTACCGGCTTGGCTTTACACATGTTTCATTTGTAAATGTTGCATTACTTTGGATGTTTTCATGCCCAGCACTTCATTACAAGTAACATACTGAGGTTTCTGTCCCTGTTTGTCCTCAATGAACTAAAATCCACATTTCAAATGCTCAAGGTTAAATTTGTGTTTTGCCATCTTGCCTGAACATCATCACAAATTTAAAGAGAAGGTGTTAAGTCTACCCTGTCCCAGCCCTTTCCTGTTCTGTGTTTCTGTCTCCCTCTTGTGGTTTAGTCATGTGTTACATGTCCTTTTTAGTTATTTCCTGTCGTGTCATGTGAGCAGTGTGTTCATTATGTACAGGTGTCTCAAGTTTCAATCGATTAGTCCCAGTCCTTAAATACCCTGTTTGTCAGTGATTTGGTTGTCGGTCATTGTTTGTTGTTTTGATGTCAGTTGTGCCTTGTGCTTTGTTTGGATTGTTAAAGGTCTTCTTGTCATCGTGCAGTGGTCTCTAGTTCCTGTTCAGTGTTTCATGTTAAGGTATGTCCTCAGTTGATCCTGCTATCTGCATCATTGTTTTCGAGTCATTATTATAGTTTACTTGTGTGAGTTTTCAGCCCTCGTTCTGTCATTTGTTTGTCCGTTTATGTTTACAATAAACCTTCATTAAGTCTGCCCACGTCTGCATTCGACTCTCTCACCCACCACCCCACAACTACAACAGAATGACCGACCTTCAAAAATCACAAAGAACAGAATGCATGGACTTGGATTGTATAGAGCAGAGAGTTCAGCTCTACCGCTGCAGGTGTTGGGCAGGGCAGGTGATAGAATTGCTGCGACGCTGCCTGCCCTGCCTCCCGGAAGAAGAGCTGGGAAAACTCCAGCCCCTCATTGCAACAGAATGGTGGGATGTATTTTCAGGACCTGTCTCACCCCCTGCCCGGAAGAATTTCTTGGGGGGGGGGACTGTGGAGGTGAGCACGCCGACGTGAGCACGGAGGAAGAAAGCACTATCTGTGCGGGGCGGCTCACAGTGAGCTCAGCGGGTGCTAGGACACAAGTATGCAGAACCAGGAAGGCCGATGAGCACTTCCTCCAGGAGCTGGGTCTACTCCAAAACCCTCGAATTCAGGCTGAGCTGGAGGCGTGGTATGCTGGGAGTGGCAGCATGGCTGGGGAGAAAAAGAAAGGGAGGAAGCAGAAAGGAGCTGGGGTGAAGGGAAAAAACATCACAGCTCTCCCACCTGCAGCTGAGGTGAAGGCTGCCTCTCCTTCCGTTCACCATCCTGCTACAAGGAACACTACCACTCAGACCCCAACCCAAAAAGCAACAACCACCTCCACTCAGACCCCAATCCAAAAGGCAATAAGCAAAGCCAACCAGACAGCAGTCAGGACCAAGTCAGTGTCCAGCCAAACCCCACACTGCAGCCCGCGCCGGAGAGCGCCCCCACACTGCAGCCCGCGCCGGAGAGCGCCCCCACACTGCAGCCCGCGCTGGAGAGTGCACCCATACCGCCTCCGCCCATGCCAGAGAGCGCAACTGCGCCCACGTCCTCACCCAGTCCTAAGGTGGCCGCTCCCACGTCACGAGTGGCCACGCCCAGTCCTCAGGTGGCCGCGCCCACATCACGGGTGGCTACGCCCAGTCCTCAGGTGGCCGCGCCCACGTCACGGGTAGCCAAGCCCAGTCCTCAGGTGGCCGCGCCCACGTCATGGGTAGCCAAGCCCAGTCCTCAGGTGGCTGCGCCCACGTCACGAGTAGCCAAGCCCAGTCCTCAGGTGGCTGCGCCCATGTCACGGGTGGCCACGCCCAGTCCTCAGGTGGTCGCGCCCACGTCACGGGTAGCCAAGCCCAGTCCTCGGGTAACCACGCCCACAGCCCAAGCAGCCAGGAGAGCTGCTGGGACTGCCAGACTTCACCCAACTACACCAGTAGCTCCCTATGGCCAGGGACTTATGTACTGTGACCCGAGATGGGGGTTGGGAGCTACTGTCCCTGTTGTTGGGCCTGCCCGCCCACCCTTTGGTGTCCTTCGCCCGCCCTCCGCCCCTGTCTCGCCTGGGGGGCCTTTTGGGGGGGTTTGGGGGGGGTGTTCACGCACTGTCAGCCCTGGACGTGGCTGTCAGTGTTGTCAATTCTGTTTTGTTTGACCCTGCGTTTTGTCATTCATTGAATCTGGTGTTGAGTCTTGTGTCCCCTTTATGTTTCTAGGTCCTGTGTCATGTTCCTGTTGCCGTCTCGGGGTCGAGACGGCTTTGAGGAGGGGTTACGTTAAGTCTACCCTGTCCCAGCCCTTTCCTGTTCTGTGTATCTGTCTCCCTCTTGTGGTTTAGTCATGTGTTACATGTCCTTTTTAGTTATTTCCTGTCGTGTCATGTGAGCAGGGTGTTCATTATGTACAAGTGTCTCAAGTTTCAATCGATTAGTCCCAGTCCTTAAATACCCTGTTTGTCAGTGTTTTGATTGTCGGTCATTGTTTGTTGTTTTGATGTCAGTTGTACCTTGTGCTTTGTTTGGATTGTTAAAGGTCTTCTTGTCATCGTGCAGTGGTCTCTAGTTCCTGTTCAGTGTTTCATGTTAAGGTATGTACTCAGTTGATCCTGCTATCTGCATCATTGTTTTCGAGTCATTATTATAGTTTACTTGTGAGTTTTCAGCCCTCGTGCTGTCATTTGTTTGTCCTTTTATGTTTACAATAAACCTTCATTAAGTCTGCCCCACGTCTGCATTCGACTCTCTCACCCATCACCCCACAACTACAACAGAAGGGTAACGGGCAAATGAATGGTGGTTACCGTGGCAACAAGTATGCTGCATGCGTCTGATGCTGCCTCTCTGTGTCTTTTTGTTCAAGATAAAAGAGTACATCATCAGATAAGCTTTAATTCTTTTAAATTTTAAATTGTTTTAAAATTTATTTATTTATTACAAACTGTCCGCGACCCACCCAGACCGTGTCCGCAACCCACCAATTCAGAATCGCTGTTCTAGATTAATCAAAATGTAAATTCTTTTTGAAAAAAATGAACACTGTGTCATGTGGACTCAAAAGAACAGGGATCATCCAGCTTGTTATCAGGACACAGTTCAAAAGCCTGCATCTCTGTTGGTGTGAGAATGCATTAATGCCTATGATGTGCGCAGCTTACACATCTGGAAAAGCAATATCACTGCTGAACAGAGGTTTTAAAACAATATGCTCCCTTCTAGACAGCATCTATTTCAAGCAAGGCATTGCAAGACAATGCTTAACCACATACTGCATGCATCACAACAGCTTGGCTTCACAGAAGAGTCCACATTTGATGCATAAAATGAAAAATCCAGCAAAGAAGACCCAGAGTTGTTCATCAGCTCGAATGCTACATTACAAATGAGTGGGACAACATTCTTCAACCAAAAGTCCAGCAATAGGAAGAAGAGGGCAAAGGGAGAAAAGGTGTCATCCCAACTTTTTTGAGATGTTTTGCTGACAACAAATTTCAAATTAGTTATTTTTTCATTAAATGGTAAAATGTCCCACTTTCAACATTATATATGTTCTACTATGCTGTATATTAGATATATGAGTCTGTATGATTTGCAAATCATTGCATTTTCTGTTTATGTACATTTATTTATGTTTTACACTGTCAGGATCTGCCCCCTGCCCTTGTGTTTTGTCTCCCTCTTGTGTTCTGATCATGTACTACACGCCCATATGTGGATTTCCTGTGCCATCATGTTTCATTGTGTCCAGCTGTTGCTTGTTCCATGTACCCAGTCTGTGCCTTTATATGCTCTATCTTGTCTTTTTTCCCTGTCGGTCATTTTTGTTATCCTTTTGTCAGCAGCCTCGTTATCATTGTGTCTTGAGCCTTGTCATCATCGGTCGTCAACTTTGTCATCTGTTTGGAACCTCGTTTGTTGTACCTTGTCTTAACCCTTCCTAGAACCTTGTATGTTCAGCCCTCATGCTGTTTTGTTTTCTGTTCCCCTTATCTAAATAAAACCCTCGTTTGTCCCAAGATCTCCGCGTTTATGTTCAATCGCTCCTCTGCTTCCCCTGACCCGCCTCTGCGGTGTCAACTACCTCCTTAGGTGCATGCGGGTGAGGTCATGGCAGGCGACCGAGCCCGGGTCCAAAAGAAGACCACATTGTGTGTCGGCGGCCTTGCGGTCACCACAGTGGAGGATCGGGAGGAGGAGTACGGAACCGAAGGCTCGGACAGCAACAAGCTTAACAGTTTGTCCATGGTCCATGAGGTCATTGTGCTGATCCGGGCCAATGACTCTGTACACCTCCTGAGAGAAAGGGAGGAGCACGACAGCAAGGAGGGGGAAAAGGCCAAGCGGCGCCACCGCAGGCTCAGGAAGAAGCTTGAGGCGGAGCCGAACCTCATCAGCGCCGCTTAGCTCGCACCAGAGAACGCGGCCCTTTCCCAGCTTGCAGCCCCATGTCAGCACGCAGCCCCATCTCCGCTCGTGCCGAAGAGCGCAGCCCTGCCTGGACTAGCACCAAAGAGCACAGCCCCGCCTGGACTAGCGCTGGAGAGCGCAGACCCGCCTCAGCTCGCGCTGGAGAGCACAGACTACAGCTCGCGCTGGAGAGCTCATCAGGGCCTCTGCCTATGCCTATGCTGGAGAGCTCATCAGGGCCTCTGCCTACGCTTGAGAGCTCATCAGAGCCTCTGTCTGCGCTGGGGGGCGCAACCCTGTCTCAGCACGTGCCAGAGGTCACGTCCTGTCCTCAGTCTGCCACGTCCTGTCCTCAGTCTGCCACGTCCTGTCCTCAGTCTGCCACGTCCTGTCCTCAGTCTGCCACGTCCTGTCCTCTGGTGGCCATGCCCAGGCCACAAAGACCCGAGTCTCAGACATTCCTGAATCATAGATCCTCAGCCCAGAACCTGGCTGGCAGCAGAGCTGTCAGATCCCCCTGGCCACTCCCAGCACACCGGTGGCTCCCAGCCTTCAGAGACATGCGTACTGTGCCCCTGCAGGGGGCTTGGGAGCCACCGGACTCGCTGTTGGGCCTGCCCGCCCCCCCTCGGTTTTCCTTCACCCTCCCTCCTCCCCGGCCTCTCTTTGGGGGAGCCTTGGGGGGGGTGTTCCCTGGCCGACAGCCCTGGACGTGGCTGTCGGCATTATCAGAACTGTGTTGTTGGACCATGCCGTGTCTTCCTCCCTGAACCTTGCCCTTAGAGTCTTGTTACCCTTGTGTCTCAGATGTTCCCTGTTCTGTACTGTTTTGATTCCTCTGTCCTTGTGTCCTCCTGTTCTGGTTTAGTGTTTGTTTTTGTTCATCTAGTCTTGTTTTAGATATATTCTTAGAACATGTTTAGTACCCTTTCTTGTGTAGTATTTTGCCATGTTCAAGGTTATGTTCAGTTCCTTGTTTTGAGTCTTTGTATGCACTAGTGTTTCAGTCTTGTTCCGAGATACTCCTTGTCTTTAGTCATGTGCCATGTCCAGCTTTTAGTTTCTACGTTTCTGTCAGGTTCTTGTTTTGTTTCTATAGTCCCGTAGTTATGTACTGTTTTTGCCCAGTGTCACTTGTATCTTCTGTCTAGAGTCCTAGTTTTACCCATGCCCTGTGTCTAGTTCCACATTTCAGTGTTCTGATGTTCCGTCATGTCCTAGATCCTGGTTTCATGTAGTCCTGTGTTCAGACCATTCCACGTTTTGTATTTGTCCTGTACCCAGTCCAGTCTTGTCGTAGTCTTGTTTCCCTGTCCTGTTAGGTTGCCGTCTTGGGGAGGGGTCCTGTCAGGATCTGAGCCCCTGCCCTTGTTTTGTCTCCCTCTTGTGTTCTGATCATGTACTACACGCCCATATGTGGATTTCCTGTGCCATCATGTTTCATTGTGTCCAGCTGTTGCTTGTTCCATGTACCCAGTCTCTGCCTTTATATGCTCTGTCTTGTCTTTTGTTCCCTGTTGGTCATTTTTGTTATCCTTTTGTCAGCAACCTCGTTATCATTGTGTCTTGAGCCTTGTCATCATCGGTTGTCAACTTTGTCATCTGTTTGGAACCTTGTTTGTTGTACCTTGTCTTAACCCTTCCTAGAACCTTGTATGTTCAGCCTTCGTGCTGTTTTGTTTTCTGTTCCCCTTATCTAAATAAAACCCTCGTTTGTCCCAAGATCTCCATGTTTGTGTTCAACCACCTGCCTGCCTCCTTACATACACAGCATCCCAACTTTTTTGGAAAAGGGTTGTATGTATAGCTGTACAACACATCAATTTCAAGGACTGAATGACATGTTAATAAAAACTGAGTGCATTGTATGTTACATTTATTAAAAAGCTGGCAAAAGGAGGATATTCATTTTTCTTGAATGTTTTTCTAATGTGAAGAGGTTTTGTGGTGTCTACTGCGGTTTTCATATTAACGTGTTTGTGTTCAGGGTACATATGAAGTATGAATGTAAACATCACTGGTAGAAGCTCAAAAGAAGAAAGTGAGATAGCATTTTATGAATTATAAGAATATTACTTGCCTGTTGATTAAAACTTTTCTGCAGGCTATGTCTGTACTCTTCATATTAGTCTCTGTGGGACCAATGAAATAATACCACCTCAGACTCGAGCCATGTGATCTGTGAAAATGTTGCAATGTATGCTCACCACCCACTTTAGAAACCTCTGCCACATGTGTCACTGTAACTCACTAGCCACATTGCATGTGTTTTGTCACCAGTACTCTACTCAATTCATCATTGGTCAGTTTCTGATCACAAGAGTGATGAACTATTCTCTGCACATCAATGACAATAAGAAGAACAATAATAAGAAGAATATGAACTGCAAATGCAAAACTATTACACAGCCCCCAGTGTTTTCCAGGTTCTTGCTGTGGTCTCCTGAGTGGTTGCTAAGGTATTACTAGATAGTTGCTAGGGTTCTCCAGGTTAAAGCTAAGGTTTACCTAGGCAGTTGCTATGGTTTCACTTGTAGTTGCTTTGAACCTCAGGTGGTTGCTTGGTTGATGATATGGTATCCTGCAGTATACCCCTGCTGATACATCCAACTACTGCAGAGTCATCAGAGAACTTCTGAAGGTGGCAAGTCTCTGTACAGTAGCTGAAGTCCGTGGTGTAGAGGGTGAAGAGGAAGGGAGCGAGGACTGTTCCCTGTGGAGCTCCAGTGTTGCTGACCGCTCTGTCTGACACACAGTGCTGCAGGCATACAAACTGTGGTCTGCCAGTCAGGTAATCTACAATCCAGGACACCAGGGGTGTGTCCACCTGCATCGCAGTCAACTTGTCACAGGTTGAGATCCCATGTATCCTTACAAGGTTCCCAGTCCTTTGGGAGAAACAGGCCCACAGCATCACCGATCCTCCCCCATACTTAACAGTGGGCATGAGGTGTTTTTTCTGCATACTCATCCTTGGTGTTACGCTAGACCCACTTAGAGTGTTTCTTGCCAAAAAGCTCTATCTTGGTCTCATCTGACCAAAGAACACATTCCCAGTTAAAATCCCAGCACCACTTTTATGTTACATCCGTTTACACTTATGAGTATAACTCAGAAAAGGCTTTCTCCGTGCATGCCTCCCAAACAGCTGGTTGGCATGTAGACAGTGCCTGATGGAGAACTTTTTGCTTCTCTTACCATCCTTCTCACTGTGGGTGGGGGCAAGATACAAGCCTGGAAGAGGATGCAAGTGTTTGTCACAGTTCCAGATGTTTTGAACTTTTTGTTGATAGCTCTGACTGTAGATAAGGGCATCTGCAGGTGAGTGGCTATTTTCTTGTAGCCATTGCCTGATTTACGAAGGTCAACACAAGAGTAAGAGAAATAGGCCTCTGTGTAATGCCATATTTATACCACAGGGAAACAGGAAGTGATGAATTACTAATTAAAGGTTCCTAGATACTTTGATCCACTTTATAAACTACAGTATAAATGACATAAATGGTTCAAATACAATTATTTAAAAGAAATTGTTTCTTTTCCTAGAAAAAGGTAATTTTATGGGAAATAATTATTTCTTAGTCAGGATTTTTTCTTTCTTTTGTTTACTTGAGTTGAAGGTTGCTTTTTTCAAATTTTTTTTTCAGACTGAGATTATGCTTCTGCAATAAAAAAATAATTTATTTTAAGGCTTTTAACACATTTTAACTAGGTGTGTCAATAATTATGGAGGGCGCTGTATAATCAAGTAGGGAAAAAAATCAAAGAAAAATGAGAATAAGAAGAAACTAAAATAAATCTGGTAACAATAGTTGTTGCTATGGGCCCCAAGGCGGTTGCTATGGCACCCAAGGCGGTTGCTATGGCACCCAAGGTGGTTGCTATGGGACCCTAGGCCATTGCTTTGGCACCCAAGGCGGTTGCTATGGGACCTAAGGCGGTTGCCATGTCTCTATGTGAAAATGAATGGGAAGAACGAGGGATGAAAAGATGACAAAAA
>BRDA01086860.1:3043-16902 GCA_036984385.1 Crenuchus spilurus
TATGAGCGGCCACAGACGCCGACTAGAAAGAGAGCACCCCAGAGACGCTGAGCGTCCGATGGGCGGGACAAAGGCCAGGATTCATCCAATGACTCATCTCGTTTCGCAGCACGCTTTGCTTTACCATTGAAGTCTGTGGACGCTCAGCGTCCGCCCTGTTTAAAGCACTGTGAAGCTGCGGGAATGAGTGAGAGGAAAGCCAGTGATAAGAAGCTGATTCTGAACAAAAGTTGAGCGTGTTGTAGCGCATATTTAGTCAATGACATGTACACACAACAGTATATTATTGATAACTTATTTTTTTGACATTTCAGGGGAAGCTGAGCTTCCCTTGCAGTCTTAGAGCATCCGCCACTGTGTCAGACCCATGGCTGGTAGAGAACTATTTGGGTCAAGTTCACGAGAGAAAGATCAGCCGCAGACACCGGCGAGTATCACGTCTCACCACAAGAGGTCGCACTCACATTATATTAAGTGCCCAGGCCGCTACATTCACACCTGACCGCAATACATTCTCATTAGAGAATCCTTATAAGAATCAGCGAACACGCAGAAGGTGTAGAGCATTGATTGTGTTAAGACTGGATACTGTTGACGTAATATCTCAGGGTTATTCTCCTCTCTCTCTCACCAAACTGGGCAGGAATGCGTCTCTCCAGGACCAGGGTTGGCCACCCCTGCTCCAGAGCTTCAGTTTGGATTTTGGACGTTCCCCCCGACGGACCGGTTGGAACAGGGCAGAGCATTGGACGTTTGGTGAACAATTTCAGTTGGCATTTCAGTACTTGAACTCAGTTAATAAATGTGACATGGATCCCAAAGGCATTCTTGAGTCTGCATCCTCTTTATCACAGAGACATTTACAAACGAAACATATGTAAAGCCAAGCCGGTGGCGCTTTTTAAAAAGAGGACTTAATGAGCTGAAGGCTCATGAAGTAATTTAGGGGTGTTTTAGCTTTTTAAAATTGCCCCCCTGTAGTTTTTACCTTAAAAAACACAATGTTACGCTGTATTAAAAGGAGACGAGTCGAGCATTACAATCAGCAGAAGTCCAAGCCACTCAGTCTGAAGCCTGTTTAACTTTAGACCACGCACAAGATCATTGATTGGCTCTCCCTATTCTTGCTAACGTGTGTTTGGCTGTCCCCACTGTCACCCTATCAAACAGCCTTTAACATTTGAATCTGTGACTGTGTGCCTGCGTTTACCAGTCTGTGATTAGCCGTCAATTTACATGCCTCCAAGTTGAACTATTGTCAAAATAATTGTGAATTTCTGCTAGTTTTTACTCAGAATGAGGTATAATTTTATGGAAATAAGGTCTGTTGACCATAGAGTCCAAACATAAGTGTAAAATTGGTGGTAATGCGTTGGAGTGAAGTTGACTGGAAAGGATTGGGTGATAATTGTATGCTACATGTTTTTAACAGTTATATTTAAATAAATACAAGTTGTATTATTATTAAATAAATATTTAATATTAATATGTAATATATTAATATATCTTTAATAATAAATATACATTTTATTATTAATTACACTTAATAGTTGTTATTAGTATATTATTAATAGTAACAAATAAAATATAAATCAAAATTTGTAAGTAATGTATTGTAATAATAATAATAATAATAGTTATTAATTAGTTTAATAATAGTAATGCAATTCATAATATTAATTTATGTTCCAGCACCCCGCCCTGCTGGTCATATCCCCCCAAAATCTCAAGGATATTTTTCAAAAATACATTTGTTTGTAATGTATTCTATAAAAGTGGGTCATGACTTAATGACTATGAGGAAATGCTAAGACCAGTTGAGAACCCCTGATCTAAAACAAAAAAACCTCACATACATACATAGTTAATATTACATGGTTAACACACTATTAAGTTTATTCTATAAATAAAATTTTAATCTGAGATTGATCACCCAGTGGACTTTACCTTTCCCTTCTGCTACATGGCTGACCAGGATGTTTTGTGGGCGTCCAGAAAAGTCTGCAGCTTTGGTCACCAGAGCTTCTTTCACAGCCTTCAAACCAGTAAGAACCACCGCTGGTCTTCCACCAAAGTACAGGCTGTAAATGTGCCCATAGCGCTCGGCTAACTAAAGACCAACCAGAAGTTAGCAGAAATGTATAACATAAAATCAAATTAGTGTTCCAGTCTGGTTAAAAAATAATTTTCTAAAACTGTTATAAGAATGGCCTTTCTTTCCATATTGTAGAAACAGTGACCATGAATGTTTAGTTAAAACCAAGTTTGGAAAAGGAAAGCCTAATGACAATTGGCCATTATAATGTAGTGCTGAGCAATATATATTTTATGAGGAAAAGATGCTGTACCCTTTCCAGGTCTTTCAGAGGGTTGGTAATGTTCAGCTGCAACAGATTCCCAAATATAGGTACAGGTCGAGGTCCAGGAGGAAAATTCTTGGGTCTCTGGATTCTGATGAAGAGGAAGAAGAGGCAGATGAATATCCAAACCAGGACAAAAGTGCCCAGCATGTTGCTCTGCTCTCCACACTGCACACCTTCACTCTCAGGCTCTCCTACTAAACTGACTACCTCGTACTTTTCTCAGAGCTCTTATATGGTGGACTGCAGTTAAATCATTGACAGCTGTGCAGAATAATTTCATTTGCACGACCCTGTTTCAGTGTGTTCTGTTGAGTGTGAATTGGACCTATTCCAGGGTAATATGTCTTTCCTTTTTATTCATTTTCAGGTGAAACAAAAGCTTTTACATCATTTTCAAAAACTTCACACAGAAGCTATGGGATGGGTACAATGAGCATTTACGTGTTATCATTGCCACGTAATTTCCACACGTTTGTTGGGCAGCCCTGGGACAATACATACTGTATATAAATACAGTGAAGATACAGCGCCCTCCATAATTAATGGCACCCCTTGTTAAGAAGTGTTCTTTGGCTTCTAATACATTCTTCTTCTTTTTTTAATAATATTGGTCAAAAATGTTTAAAAAAGAGAAATATCTAAGCTTTAATTCAAGTGCCTTTATTTGGTGGGAAAAAACACACATTAAGACACATCTTTTGAATGAAATCATGTGTTTCACAATTATTGGCACCCCTGGTGTTAGTACTTTGTACAACCTCCTTTTGCCAACAAGATGGCACTTAATCTTCTATAACTCTTCACAAGATGGGAGAATACAGAAAGAGGGATCTTTGAACATTCCTCTTTGCACAACCTCTCTAAATTGTCGTCCTGGATCTTCACCTATGCACTCTCCTCTTCAGCTCACCCCACAGGTGTTCTATTAGGTTGAGGTCTGGGGACTGAGATGGCCATGAGAGGAGCTTGATTTTGGGCCTTGTGAACCATTTTTGAGTAGATTTGGCCACATGTTTAGGGTCATCATCTTGCTGAAAAACCCAGTGACAACCCATCTTCAGCTGTCGGGCAGAGGCCACCAGATTCTGATTCAAAATGTCCTGATATTTCAGAGTTCATGATCCCATGTTACAATGTTCCCAAGTCCTTTGGAGGAGAAACTGGCCCACAGCATCACCGATACTCCCCTCATACTTAACAGTGGGCATGAGGTGTTTTTCTGCGTACTCATCCTTAGTGTTACACTGATTACATCCTTGGTGTTATATATATAAACTGCTCAAAAAAATAAAGGGAACACTAAAATAACACATCCTAGATCTCAATGAAGAAAATATTCCAGTTGAAAATTTTTATTTATTACATAGTGGAATGTGTTAAGAACAAAATAACATAAAAATGATCAATGTAAATCAAAAGTATTACCCCTTGGAGGTCTGGATTTGAAATCATACTCAAAATCTCATACCACCCTCATGGAGTCTGTTTCTGACTGTTTGAGCAGAAATATGGATATTAGTGGCCTGCTGGAGGTTATTTTGCAGGGCTGTGGCTCTGCTCCTCCTGTTCTTCCTTGCACAAAGGAGGAGGTAGCGGTCCTGCTGCTGGGTTGTTGCCCTCCTACACCCCCCAATGTGTCCTGGTGTACTGGCCTGTCTCCTGGTATGTGCTCCATGCTCTGGACACTATGCTGACAGACACAGCAGACCTTCTTGCCATGCTCGCATTGATATGCAATCCTGGATGAGCTGCACTACCTGAGCAACTTCTGTGTGTTGTAGACATCGCCTCATACTACCTCTATGGTGAGAGAACTGACAAAATGCAAAAGTAACAAAAACATCAGCCAGAAAGGATGACAACAGATAAAAGGTCTATGGTCACCACCTTCAGAACCACTCCTGTATAGGGGTTGTTTTGCTAATTGCCTCACATTTCTACCTGTTTTCTGTTCCATTTGCACAACAGCAAGTAAAATTGATTCACAATCAATGTTACTTCCTAACTGGACAGGTTGGTTTCACAGAAGTGTGATTGACTTGGAGTTACATTGTGTTGTTTAAGTGTTCCCTTTATTTTTTTGAGCAGTATGTGTATATTTATTTATTTATTTTATTATATGACGGAGGTATTTAGGGAAGACTTTGACTGGTATGGCATTGTCTACTTGGAAGACATTCTCATTCACAGCAGTGGATATGGCCTATGTATGGGCAATACACGGCTGCTCTAGACACGCTAACTTAAAGGCAATTCAGCAGTTCTTGGGATTCAACAGCTTTTTTAGGTGCTTAGTAAAATTATTTATTCAGACGCTGCCCCCTCATGCTGTTGAGCTGTAAACTCCAGCCTGGTTGCAGTAGACTTCAGAGGTGGAGCAAGCCTTTGAAGACCATGGGGAGAAATTAATCCAAGCACCAGTGTTCTTATTTTCCTAATCCAGAATTGACTTTCTAATTGAGGTTGATGAAGTATGAGTTGAAGTTGTTTTATCCCAACACTTGGGTCGCTCAACAGGAGTTCCTTCCATTATGTTATAATTACAATATTGGTGATCGCAAAATCCTGGCAGTGAAGCCGGCACTGGAAAAGTGGCATCACTGACTTGAGGGAGTCAAACATCAATTTGTGGTGTGGACAGATCATAAAAATATGTTGTATATCAGAGAGACGAAACGCATGACTCCCCACCAATAGGATTCTTTGAGAGGGTCGAATTCAAAGTAAAAACAAAATGCTTATTATTAAAAATTAGGGATGAGCAAGTACACCACTATCTGTATCTGTTCAACCCTCTAAATTTTCTGTATTCGTAGCTGTACTCGGAGTGGGCGAGGCCTAAACTGGAATTGGGCATTGTTTAACCGGAAATGGGTGAGGCTTACATCGGTACATTATTTTAAGTCTGTAATTGATATGGATTGATCAGAAGTTGTTATATGTATTGTTTATTTGAAAACTATTTACAGAACAGTCTCCACATTGAGATTCAAATCAATGTTTTGATCACAAAAATAAGAGAACTATTTACAAAACAACTTATAAACTTATAAACTCAGAACATGAATATTTAAGTGCATGAATGAATGCAAGTCATGCAGTAGGAAATTATGAACTACTAAGTATGCATGAAAAAGAGTTGTTATACCCAACACAACTTCCTTTTTTTATTCATTTTTTTTTACATTTTATGATCAAACTGATTTTTTTCTTTCAATTATTTTATTTATTTTTACTACCTAACGTTCTTGGCATTTTTTCCCCACACAAAGTTAAAAATGTTGATTAAGGTGTGTGTATGTGTGTGTGTGTGTTTGTGTGTGAGAGACTGAGTGACTGTGTGAGAGGGAGTGAGAGTGCAGCACAGCTCTGGTAGCACGTGTCTGTGAAGGGAGGGGCGGGCGCTCTGTGTGACTGGCCAATCACAGATCATGAAGATAGTCAGTTACCCAATGAGGATTTTCCTTCACCACGAGCACAGATATTGACGAGTTTTACTAATATCCTGATTGTACTCATTACAAATGCTTTATCCATACCGGATACTCATCTGGAAAGAGGATCCGGCTCAACCCTATGAAAAATGTACCAAAAAGGCAGCTGATTCTATGTGTAATGTCACTGGTTCAAGCCCCTTCCCCAGCTCAGTATCAAAGCACCTTTCACTTGATCCTCTTGCTTTTCAATACTTTAAACAAAACCTAATTCTCCTCCTTATAACCCACTATAAAACTGTTTCACAAGTCTTTCTACTCTGCTTTCAAGTCTGCCTAACTGCCAAACAGTGACAGTTTCTCTCTCTGCTCTCATGGAAGGCGGTCACACTTTCTCCCTCTCCGCCCTATCTTTCCCTGCTTGCTTCTCTTGTCTCGTCTACTCAGAGCTTCTCATAGCACTGCCCTGAAGAACAAATTATGGAATTAAATGGTCTCTCAACACTATTGACACTGAGAAGTTTGGGTTCAGGGAGCCCACCTGCCCCAATGGGACGTTTGCAGCTGGACATGCGATGGAGTCGTATGCCTGGCTGCACTCTCTCTGGAGAGTGCAGAAGAGGATGTTATCCGGAACACGAACTGGGGTACTCTGCAGACTGGAATAGGAATGCCCTGGTATCGGAAATTAAAGAGGTCAGGCCAGCTGTCCGAGCCCCCAGAAGCTGCCTGAGGATTATACGATTGGAGGATTATATCTCAGACTGTATAAACTTTGGTTTGGATAACAGCTTGGAGAAAAAGTCTCAGCTCTGCAACGGTTTGGATTCTTGAGGGACTAATGAATGACTTTAAAGTATCCACTGTAAATTTTGGGGTTATTTGCAGAAAATTTGTGTCTGATCTCCCTTTTCGGCTCTCTACCTCGGCAGCTATTTTGACTGCCGCCATAAGGACGTTGCTATGGTTGCTATGAGCCTTTAGCAACACATCTCAAAAAGGTTGAGACGGGCAACAAAAAGCTGGAGAGGTAAAGGGTACTAATGAAACAACAGCTTGAGTAGCAACTAGGTCACATGACAGTATAAAAAGAGTGTTTTATACACTCAAAGTCTCAGAAGAAAAGATGGCAG
This sequence comes from Crenuchus spilurus, assembly GCA_036984385.1. NCBI lineage: Eukaryota > Metazoa > Chordata > Actinopteri > Characiformes > Crenuchidae > Crenuchus > Crenuchus spilurus. The sequence continues at coordinate 9,974 of BRDA01086860.1, forward strand.
AGGATCACCGATTTTTTGCAAAAAATAAAAAATCCTCTCTGCCTAAACTCTTATGTGAAAGGACATAGTTCTGTTTGTTCTTTGTCTTTTTGTGAAATTACAAACTACAACGTGTATTTTTGGCTGCGCCTTGTGGCAGAGCGTTATCAAAATGGCCTTGAAACAGGAACAGCACATGCTCTGTGTGTTAAGTATGTGTGTTGTGATCTACCCTTTGAGTGCATGCACTGTGATTGTATGAACAATTGTATGAGTGTGTGTCAACTAAATGTCAACTAAGTGTGACCAACTTTTGGGTACTCTCCAGAAAAAAAAGGTTATCTGGGGACAGAATGGTTTGCTGTGATCTACCCGTTTCCAGTAGGTGACACAGGTACACCAAGGAAGGGGGAGGAGTCTTAAGGTGTCATCTGACATTGGAAATAATAATTGGCTACCCTTAGCAAAAACATGTATAGGTCATGTTACTAGTCAGGTCTACGGCTCCCGTGAAAGTAGTTGTGTGTTGTGCGGATGAGCCAATGACAGCTGGCCTTGTACGGCCATCCGAATGCCAGCCAATAGCGTTCGAGTATTGGAGCATGAACGTACCCAGCTGTTGTACAGTACATATGTTCTACAGAACAAACTGCAAATATGTGGGTTTTCCGTGAATAACAAGTAGATATGTTCTAGAGAAAATTCTGCAAATAGGTGAATCTGCGAATGCTGAACCGCGAATAGGCGAGGGTTCACTGTGTATGCTTTTATTTAATCACATATTGATTACTGTAATGCCCGTTTTACATCCCCTGAGGTGTCTGCTTCAAACCAGCTTCAAAATGCTCCTGGAAGACTTTTAAAAAGGTCTAGTAAATGGTCACATATTACCCCTATTTTAAAATCACTTCAAGGGCTTCCTATGGAGTGATTTTTGTGTCAAAAGTTTCACAATAGCAAAAATAAATCTGCAGGCAAAATTTGCATTTTGACCATTTTTGGTTTCAATGTTTTCATTTTTTTGAATTTTTCTAAAAAAATTTGATTTTATTGTTTTTGGTTTTTTGCTTCTGGAATCTCTCTTTGCTTCTGCTCCACACTTTTCACGTGTTGGTGGGACTTAGAAGGCAGCGTTAGCCTTGAATTTCCATTGGTCACTGACAGCAGCTTTGAGTCTGCCTCTGAGACAAGAACCACGCCCACCATGTCTGCTTCGCACAGTGTTTTCAAACATGATGGAATGCGGGGTTTGTAATTCATAGCAGCAGCTAAACTGAATTTTGCCATTAAAGTTTATACAAAGGTTATAATTAATTGCTAAATGGTCTGTAGATATTGCAGATACTCATATTTCTTGAACACATCAGTGTTTTCTTTCCATCCAGTTCCCTAAAACTTTAAAAAGCTCACGGTGGCGAAGTGTGCTCAGTATTAACCGTCATGCTTAATGTAGGTATTTGAGCGAGATGCATCCAATTGCAGAGCCGGAGAGCCAACCGCAGTTCTAGACCAGCAGCTCCAGGGCGTGCCGTAGTTTTAGACGTGCGCCACCTAGTGGTGTGGAAGGTAACAGTAGGTAACATTCTGTTGTACAGTATATCGCCGTTAGCAGATGGAAAACAAAGATGTTTGTAAACAACAAATACCTATTACACCTAGTATTTTCGGAAGATGATTATCATAATATAATGTTATATTATAAAGTATTATCATATTGTTTTTGTCATGAAGGATTAATCTATCTAGCACTAGTGTGTCTTAGTTCATTAAGTTCTGGAAAGTTCGCTAGCTATGCTTAACTAACTAGCCAGCTAGGTAGTTTGACTAATTTTGAAACAATGTTGAGGCAGCAACTTAACACTAATTAGACGTCTTTTATCAGCACTTATAACTAGCTAAAATTCAACATCCGCATACAGTCCTAAAGTACTTTGGGTGTTTTTTCTTTCATGATTAAGCCATAAGAGCCCAGACAAAATTATGAATATTGATACAAAATTGAATCAGTTTAGTTAATGTCCTGTGATGCTCTCAGGATGATCAGTATATGTCACATAGGGACAGAGTGCTGTAAGAAACTGCACAGATTTTAAAGGGTCTGGAGCACATATGTCACCATGGACTCTTTTGGGTTAAGAGACTATTAATGATTAGCTAAATTTGCTGTCTTCATCTATCTGTCAGCTTGTCCTGTAATTGCTTTTAAATGTTTAGTTCACAATTTTGATATCACTAGTATAGAATGTAGGCTACACATTTAAACAACAGGTACATTAATGAAGTGTAAAGGCAGAGAGAGTTAAGTAACCTACTTAGAGTACTGTAAGAATGTAATTTGGACCACATAACAATACAACCAGAAAACTCTGCCAAACCTGCCAAAATGTGTATCTTGCTGCAGCAGCTATGACTGCCCTTTTTGTGCACCAACCATGTTTAAGCCAGCACGCCTGGATAAACTCAAGCAACATCTAGTTGGTCACTTTAATAGAGCTGTTCACCATGAAGGTAAACTTTTTACATGCAAGTGTAATTTTTCAGTTATTGGCAAATGTATATAACAGATATGATTGACATAAATGGACATCCTTAAAATCCTTAAAATCCTTAAAGCACGACTACTTAATTTATTTAGATTGTTCAGTAATGTATTTGTTGGGTGTAGCTTTTGAAAATTCTAACCTACTGTGGGCTTTTATACTTTTCTTTGATTATTTTAGGTTTTACTATTCACAGATGTGGGTTGGAATGCAGAGCATTATCACTGTTTTTACTGTTCTACTACAATTTTACGAAGAATAGATTTTGAGAAACATTTGATTTTATGCAAAGAAAGGCAATCCAAAAAACTGCCAATTCAGGAGTCCACCTCAACCGAGACAGCCAGTATAACTGCCACAGGCTGTGGCACTTCCACTGATAAAGTATTTATCTCTGCCGCTTTGGAGTCCACTTCCACTACCACCAACGTATCTGCCACATGTAGCATAAAAGGATCCACATCTGAAGCCTTAGGGTTCCAGTCCAGCACAAAGATAAGTGTTGCTACCTCAAAGGAAGTTGCTTCCGTAAGTAGTGTCCCCACTTATGTGAATAAGGAGTCCATATCCATCACAAACATGAATGTATCATCCTCAACGGAAGCAATGTCCATCATTAAACTGCCCACCTCTTCAGCCTCTGAGATCACATCTTCAAACAAGAGAATAAGAAGTCCAACAGACACTCTAGAAACTATAGACAAGACCCACACTGGTACTACAGAGTCATCAGCACCCAGTTCTACAAATACAGCCAGTCTATATGCTAAAAGAGTGCGTTTGAGAGTGGTGATCAAGAAAAGATGCCCAGTCTGCAACAGAATAATGAATAAGTGTAATATAAACAGGCACATTGATCGGAAACACACTGACAGGAGTGCAGTGCACATTGATAATAAACATCATCTTGACAGTCAGTGCATTGATCCAGCTAATAGTATCTATGCTGTATTAAAAACCTTCAAAGGACACAGTGTTCCTGTTCACTGTCAAAGCAAGACATGGGGTGAGAATCATAGTGTCATGTGAGTCGAGTGCTTGTGAAGTAAACATGGATTTGGCACACAGGAGCGGGCTGACTGGATATCAGTGCAAGCATCTTCTGTCTGTTTTTTATTCTACTTCCACAGCCAAGACGGTGTCATTAACAAGTGAGGTACTTTCTGAGATGGTTAAACAAAAATGGCTCAGTGAGGCAAAAAAAAAGGATTGTCTCACATGACAATATCTTGCCAGTAGCAACAAATTTCCGCTGTCAGTACAGACTATTGGCATTCCACAGTCCAAAAAATGCATTTCAGTATATGAACCAATAGTATCTTACTACAGCCGTCTGGGACGTGTCATTGTTGTTTATGATTCAAAACTGAATTCATGGCATTGTCCATGTGCTAAAAACAGAGGATTGTGCATTCACAAATACATTGCCAAATGGCACCTATTTGAGACTCAACGCAAGTTATTCCGTACTATCCGGAGTACAGAAGAAGCGGTAGTCCCAAACACAGGCAAAGAGCAGAGGACTTCAGGTGACATGAATAGGTGTAATGATGAATCTGAGAGTACTTGCAGTTACCCACCAAGGGGTGATGTACTGTCAGACATGGTGGGCTATATTTTTAAAAGAAAGAAAGTGCCTGCAGTTATTCCAAAGGAGCTCAGTCAGCCTTCACTGGAAAAAGACTACCCTAGAAATCTTATTGCAGAAGAAGCAATATGTCATCAATGCCCAAGACCTGCTCTTCTTGACAAACCGGTACTGATTACAAAACAAGCCAAAATACTCACCAGTCTGGGTGTAATTGAAGGTAAGTTCAATGTATTTAGGAAATTCTACACCAATCAAGCTTAACATTTCCTTGTTTTAACACCCATTGTCCATTTTTTTCAGCTCCACTAATCATATAGGACACTTTGTAGTTCTATAGTTACAGACTGTAGTTTTTCTGTTCCTCTGCATGCTTTATTGTCCTTCTTTCACCGTCTTCTTCAATTGTCAGGACCACCACAGAGCAGCTATTATTTTGGTGGTTTGTCATTCTCAGCAATGCAGTGAGACTGGCATGGTGGTGGTGTACAAGGTGTTAATTAGTGTGTGTTGTGCAAGTACAAGTGGATCAGTCACACCAGAAACAAAATTACTACAGTCTGTAATTATAGAATAACAAAGTGTCCTATATGATCAGTGGAGGTGAAAAAATCAACAGACACAATCTTGCACGCGTATCTTCATTTTGAAGCTCTAACTGACCATGAGTACAAGTACTCTTGCATTACATGTGGATATCATCCATCAGTAGTGATTATGGATCTGCACAAGAAAGGCGTTTTCCAGTAGTCAGGTATATTTTTATGTATATATGGTAATTAAAACACTTAAGCATGAGAGAGGAGGTAATTTCTTGCACAATATATAGTGTTATGGTTTTACTTACAATTTTCCATTTCAGTCAGCGACATTAAAGATCCCCCAGAACATTTCAGTGGTGAAGTGAACATCGAACAGTTTTGGGAGGCACTCTCAATTGAGATGGTTGGCAGAGGATTAGTAAAATGTAAGTACAGTCCTAGGAGAAATGTTTTTAATTAAATACACAACATGCTAATGTTGATTAATAGTGAAGACATGTTGAAGTAAAATATCTGCAACAATAGTTGCTACCAGGGTTGCTTCTGTTTTATTGCGGCAATTTATTGCAGCTGGACTTAAGTCTACATGGCTATCCTCACTCAGATCTAATCATGTTATTTCATGAATTTAATCTTGTGTGTTACATTGTGTAAATAATTTAATCCTGCTCAGTGTGAGGCACAATTGTCTACAAAGAATAAAGATGTAGATTACATTTGTACAATTTCAGGTATAGCAATGCTGCTTTAACACATCCTTCTATATGTTTTCCTGTATTGTATTGGTTGTGTAATAAATAACATCATATGTGGTGATCGTTCTTGATCTTAGGTTGCAGAAACAATCCATTTGCAGTTTCGCCCTCCTACCATTTTTGGGGTCCATGGATTGGTGAAAACACACGTCGATCCAGTACTGTGCTCAACACAGAATATGCTAAAGTTCATGCTCCAAAATCAAGAGCTGAGGTCTCTGAGATTAATGTTACAGAAGAACGTCTTCGGGAAGAACTTTTCAAACAGAAGGTATTTGTTATTTATGAGAACTTAATACCCTCTCCCTTCATACTGAACTTATGTTTTTTCTCTTATTTTACTTGGCCCCACCTTGCTCTACCTCACATATTTTTATTCATTTTTGTTGGGAAGGTTGACACTATAAGACGGCTATGCAAAGAATGTGGCTTGGACAACACAGGATCTCAGAATGATCTTCTTGTCAGACTGTCAAATGAGATGAAATCACGTCAAACATACGACAAAGTCTTTGAGAAGATTTGGGCAGCTTCAGGTTATTTATTTTCATATTCCAATTTCGACTAATCACACTTACCTACATTTAAAAACATGCACTAGGGTAATTTAAAAAAAACATGTCTGTGTTATATTAAACCCATACATTTCAATTTGATTACATCTTTCTCTTTGTCAGGTGGATGGGCTGTGGTCATGTGCCCTTGTGGAATAGTGTACAGCCTTAAATGTAATCTCAGAGCAGAGAGCCCACGTGACTTTGCTGACATCTTACTATCATGGAAAAACATGCCAAATGTTGTCATTTATGATTTTGCACGGGGCCTTGTAACTCACACAAATCTCAGAGTCCTAGAAAAGTTACCATTTAGCCCACACGAAGGACGTCTTCTTGAACCAACAGAAGAGAACATTAAACTTTGTCAAGCTGGAAAGTTAAAGGTATCCTTGCCTTGGCTCGAAGTCAGAAAATCTGAGCCAGATTGCCATGGACATCCAGTAACTGGTTCAGCTGACCATTTTGCATTGTATGATCGATTCCATGAAGCCAACACCAAAGACAATAGGAATCTTTTGAGGAAGATAACATTGGTCAACAGTTAAGTGGTAGAGCAACTCTTTGCAAAAATGAGGAAAAATAACTACTTCCTAAATATGTCTTTGCCATCGACCCATCTTTTCCAAATGCGCAACATTATCCATCACTACAATGAAAACCTAAACCGAAAGCAAATGGAGAGAATACAGAAGACCTTTGGACCAAGTATGGCACTAAACATGCATGGCCAAGCTGTGATTGGTAATTGTAGCACCTTTTTTATTTAATTGATTTTGCAAATCATTGCTAAGTGTTATAATTGAAATCTTAACATATCTGTCATGGTAATGTGTTTTATTTACTTAACAGAATTTTGCTGTATCACATGCTAATAAGTAGGGATGCACCGATACCACATTTTTTAAAACTGAGTACGAGTACAAGTACTTACATTTAAGTACTTGCCGATACCAAGTACCAATAAGAGT
>BRDA01086862.1:0-21998 GCA_036984385.1 Crenuchus spilurus
GCCATCAACACCAATTAAGTCATATTACACATCAGAGTCAGCAATCACATACGTTAAGGTTTCTATTTAAAAGACAAAAAGGACATTTAAACAGTCATTTAGTCTAAAACTTGCATTGCTGGGATCTTTAAGTTAATTGATCTCAACAAGCAAGTTTTTAAAATAGATTAAATAACGACATGATCACAGAGTTTGATTTGCATTTCTTCTTCAGTGTATCTGTGACAAGTTCAGGTATCTTATGTGTAGATTACTTTAGACTGCTCTAACCATGTATGCATAATAATACAAGTTGAATTTATGGTTGGATTAGGTGATGCCTGTACCTGTAATATGAGGGAGAGCGTGATTCCTGCACAGCACACACCCATAAAACTGAATCCACCAACCATCAGAGGCCTTCTGCCAACTCGCTCAATAGTGAAACACTGAAGGGAGGGTAGGGGAGGAAAGTAGAGGAGGAAAATCAGACAATGTTGATTTATTCTAATGTACTCTTAAAAGATTCAGAGATAGAGTTTGGCTGTTTGAATTCTCATTATGAATCTTATCCACTGCAATAAGGCTCTACAATAAGTCCTCTTACTACAGAAACAGCTCTGCTATCCTCCTGAGTCAACTCACAATATACTGACCTCTGTTTTCTGCTGTGGATACACACTGCTCAATATTTCATAATCTGCTATTGTTATGATGCTTTTTACTTTAAACTGTAAATACTGCTGAAACTACTTGTTATACTCAACTAAACTACCTCATAATATTTGGGGTAATACATAAATACCTCTATAGTAAATTATCCGATCAATATGTGTTATAAGCAATATGTTAATATATACTTGAACTCCTCCACTTTTATATATTCGGGATCTTGTTCACGAGTGAGGGAAGAATGGAGCGTGAGATTGACAGACGGATTGGTGCAGCCTCCGCAATAATGCGGTCGCTGCAGCGGTCCGTTGTGCTGAAGAAGGAGCTGAGCCAAAAGGCAAAGCTCTCGATTTACCGGTCAATCTACGTTCCTACCCTCACCTATGGTCATGAGCTTTGGGTAATGACCGAAAGAACGAGATCGCGGATACAAGCGGCTGAAATGAGTTTCCTCCGCAGAGTGGCTGGGCGCTCCCTTAGAGATAGGGTGAGAAGCTCAGTCACTCGGGAGGAGCTCGGAGTAGAACCGCTGCTCCTCCACATCGAGAGGAGCCAGCTGAGGTGGCTCGGGCATCTGTTTCGGATGCCCCCTGGACGCCTCCCTAGGGAGGTGTTCTAGGCATGTCCCCCTGGGAGGAGGCCCCGGGGAAGACCCAGGACACGTTGGAGAGACTATGTCTCTCGACTGGCCTGGGAACGTCTCGGTGTTCCACCCGAGGAGCTGGCTGAGGTGTCTGGGGAGAGGGAGGTTTGGGTTTCCCTGCTTAGACTGCTACCTCCGCAACCCGGCCCCGGATAAAGCGGTTGATAATGGATGGATGGATGGATGGATGTTAATATATATATATACTTTATATACGTAACACTTTTTAAAACCTACATTTTCATGTAATGGATTATATATTGCCATTTTGGATTACAGTGATAACCCTACTTACGAGTGCAGGAGCCGAGCTCGTTAGCTGGTTTGCTCGTTAGCTGGATGCATTTTCCCCATAAGAATACATGTAAAACTGATTAATCCGTGTCAGCCGGCCAATATACAGTATACTTTAATATGCTAAATAATGTGTTTATATGGGTTTTTAAAACATAAACGAGACGACGCTGCTCGTGTAGGCTGGCGGCTAAGGAGGACGGGCGTACGTGTATGGCATGGTTACACTTATCATATGAAAAGTAAAAGTAAAATGTATCTAACTTTCTTGTTCACTACCTTTTGCTACCTTAGCGTCACTTTCACTAGCACTTTCACTTTCACTGGACAGCGGTCAAAGGTAATGACTGACCTCTTCTTCTACGCTAGCATCTAGGGGATGCTACGACCGCAGCGCCCCTAGTGGTTGGCATACTTGAACAAATTTAGGCTACTCGTTACTTGGAATTTTACTCGTACCTGAAACAAAAATATTCCGAGATCTCGACTCGTTACCTGGAATTCTCGTTAGTAGGGATGCTTGTAAGTAGGGGTACCACTGTATTTTTAATATTACCAATGCAGTAGATCTGCGATGCCCAATGTAGAGGTGTTCAACCCTGGTCCTGGAGCTCTACCAGCCTTGAGAGTTCATATCCAAAACACCTGACTCTGACATTCATATGACCATGAAAGTCTTCACTACCATGAATCAGGCATGTTAATTAAGGAGCTAAACCATGGAGGGTAATAGATCAGGATTAAGCACCACTGAGTAACAGAATCCAGGTACTATTAACTTGAAAAAAGGAAACATATGGAGAGTAGTACATAATGAAATAAGGTGTAAGTCAGTAAATAGAGATAATGCTTTCTTACCCCGATGAGTCCAGCAATGACCTCGATGGCGCCAGTGCCCACTGTTGTGTACTGAACTTGAGAGACAGAGATCCCAGCATTTTCAAAGATGGCATTTGTGTAAAACCAGATCTGGAAATACATACAATACATTGTTTTTATGTGTTATTTAATGACAAGTGATGAATCAACACAAACATTATAATTAAGAAGGCACTTCATAATTAAACTACAAAAAAAAAAAGATTAACTTACATAAAATTATCTTATTTTATAAATTAGATAAAAATTCAGAACGTATATAGAATTTGAACATTTATATAGAGAGGTCAATGGGCAGTTGCGGAAATTAATAAACATTTATACAAAGTACATATTTGTGTAGAACATTTTCATGAATTTGTCAAAATTGTTAAAAACAACATGTGTCTTGGGCAGCACGGTGGCTTAGTGGTTAGCATATTCGCCTCTCAGCGCTCAGGTCTTGGGTTTGAGTCCACATCTGAGCGGAGTTTCCATGTTCTCCCCGTGTCTGTGTGGGTTTCCTCCGGGGACTCCGGTTTCCTCCCACATTCCAAAAACATGGAGGTCAGGTGAATTGGCTACTCTAAATTGTCCATATGTGTATGTGTATGTGTGTGTGTGTGTGTTCACCCAGCGATGGACTGGCACCCTGTCCTGGGCTTAGATGAATAATGTAATGCCCTGCCCTGCGCCCAGTGAGGGGGTAGGGGACTAACCGCGACCCTGATAAGGATTAAGTGGGTGTGATAATGAATGAATGAATGTTAAAAACATGTGTCTTTAAGCTGTACACTTCTGTTTGAACAGTTAAGGACAGTTTGTGTTATTTTTTTGAAACACATTTGCATGTACAGTTATGTACAATCTGTTACTTTTAGCACAAAAACAACAAAATGTACTAAAATTAATTGATTTGAACAATGGGTTCATGGGAAAATTAAATTGTAAAATTGTATAATTTGGTCTTTCAGTGATGGGACTAGTTCAACATAGTTGTGTAGGTTAATTTTACAAAAGTTCTTGCCTGATCACAATGCAAATCATGTAGCGAATGTTTAGCGACTGCCTAATAGCATCTATTACAAATAGCACAATACACAGATACAAATGCATCTGACAGTGGTTTATTGTCTTACATTACTACCCTCGTCTGCACAAACTCACCGCATCAATGCCAGACAGCTGCATGCCCGCATTGATCACCAGGACAGTGATGACCTGCCAGCGAACGGCTCGGTCTCTTAACAGTTCACAGACTGAGATGGTCTGCACTGAAGAGAGGGAGCGCTGCTCCTCCTGCATCTCCTCCACCTCTGCCTGAATATTAGCCTTTGCTCTGTACCACTTCAAAGCTGCCAACAACACCAGTAGACGAGATTATTTTAACAGAGAATAACAGTTCAAATGTCTTCAGATGTATTCCTAATTTACAGTTGAATGTCACTTAAAGATGAACTTTTAAGTGTAAAACAAGTAATATCTAAATACTCTAATTGTAAGATTTCAGTTGTCAAGATTTAAGAAAAATCTACACACGCTAAACCTGAATTAAACTTGATGGAAGAATTGAGCCAAAAAGTAGCATTAGGCTAAGTTTCGGATTTAGTTACAGAATTTTTATTTCATTTCTGTCAACACAAGGTTCATTTTGTTATATGTTGAATATCGTGACTGTCTGACTTTTCAATTTCAATATTTTGGCATTTTAATGACACATTTTAAAATGACACATTTTAATCTAATCTAATCTAATCTAATCTAATCTAATCTAATCTAACCTGAATTACCTGAATTTCCCGCAAGGGATTAATAAAGTATTTATCTATCTATCTATCTATCTATCTATCTAATCTTTAAATTGGCGAATCTTATCCTTTACATTATGTTAACATTTTGGTTAATTGAAACAACAGAAATGCTACAAAATAGTTTTGAATAAAATCTATTTACATTAACTCACAGTGAAAGTAAAGAAAGTTTGGTAAAGTTATAATTTTAGGGACACTTGTTTTCTATTGACAGCGACAGTATTTTAGAATCATGTCTTTTATGATCATTCAGACAGAATAGAAGAAATTTTGTTGATTCAGCCAGAAACTAGTCATGTAATACACCAAACACATAACACTGTATACCTTCTTGCAGTCTTGCTACAATGTTGTGAAACAATTATTGCTTTTTGGTAATGCTAACATCATTGTATCATTCAAACCACATTTTTGTGGCAATATGGAAGATGTCAGCATGTTCTCTAGCAGGTAACATTGACAGAATTCAATTTCAATGTGGTCATTCCTGAACTTTGAATGGTATATTCATGTCAAAATGCTTTCCTTTCTTTCTATATTATTATTATTATTATTATTATTATTATTATTATTATTACTATTATTATTATTATTATTATTATTATTGTGTTTTAAAAATATTAAGTTAAAATGTATATTTTTAAAGAACATTAAAGTTAATGTAATATCAAATTAAAATGTTTTTGCAAACTTGAATCAGGTCCACGTAACATGAAAACTAGTGACAGTCTATATTGGTTGCATAATTGATCCAATTTTAGATAATGTTTGAGCTTGCCCTAGTCTACATTTCACCATTTTATAGACAGATGAAGACATGACTAAGACTATCATTTCTTCTCAAGTTAGTAGATTTATTTTTTATCTATGCCTTAACAACAGCAACAAAAAGTACACAATGAAAGAGGCATTTATTGGCCTTCACATGCCCTGCTCTCTAAATATCAGCATTGCCATCAACCACTGAAAACCCAATATCACTAATTGCAGCACTCCACCAGTGTTACTTTGAGAATATTTGTTTGTAATGTCTAAACAATGCTATCCAATAGTATCAAATCATTTTAGTGTAATGTATCATTGGCTATCAATTTAGGTAGAGGTAGGAGATTCATCGTCTTTACTGTCATTAATTGCTATCATAATCATTCTATTCAATATTATATAACATACAATGAATGCTCTGAGAATGGTAGTAATCTTATCCTGCTACTTAACCCCTCCATTCAAGCACATACTTTGGCCCAGTTGGAAGATTTTCTCAAAGTGCATTGTGCTAGCTGCTGCTGTATGATGGACAGGCCTTTGAAGAATCAGGGCTAAGGTCTTTAGTGCTACGAAATCACACAGGAAGCTCTATTAACTTCTGAGAGTCATTCAATCCTGTCCAACACAGTTTAATCAAACTTAAGCCAATGAAGCAAGCAAGGCTCTGAACAATGACTTTCAGAGGTGCTCTCTGGAGAACAATATATGATTAGTTGATAGAAGGAACATTTGTCTACAGCTGGAGTAAATTACTGTGCTCTATGTTCAAAACGTTTGTAGGCACCTGTTCAGTCAGGCCTCCTTTTGCTGCAGTAACAACATCTACAGCATCTTTTGTTTTTATGCAGCAAAATAAATGGAGCAATGTACCATTAGAAATTAGATTCAAAATCAGAACAAGAATTTAAAAAGCAGTTGAAGACATACTTTTATTTTTATGATTTATTTGATTTTATGTACCAGTTATATTTTGGATTCTTCATATTTTCAAATAAATATTTTATAAAATGCAGTTTTTATTCTGTAAATTGCATTTTTAGCTTAATTTTATTTGACATAGTTTATTTATTTTATTCACCAATTACTTTCATGTTTATTTTTAATCAAATTATTATTTTTTATGTCTATGTTGATTTTTATTGTTATTTCATTTTATAGTTTTATTTGGCAAACTTTGTATTTCATGTTTTTTGGGGCTGTCAAAGTTAACGCGAAAATAATGCATAAATGCAATGTCAACTTGACTTGATCACAAGCGGCATCATTAAGAGTAGAGGAGTAAAGGCTGCTTTATACTTTCTGCATGGAGTGCTGCACGTAAGGCTTGTGCGTTTGGCTTTTTAAAACTATCTTTATTGACAATTTTTACTATATAGTGGAACCTTGACTGGCGAGTTTAATTCGTTCTGTGATGGAACTCCTAACTCAATGTGGTCGTATATCAAATTACATTTCTACATTAAAATGAACTGAAATACTATTAATCCATTCCAGCAACCCAAAAAACCACACAAATGTATATACACCAAGTGTTTTTTAAGAAAAATGTACTTTATAAATAAATAATGCATATGAACAACAAGAGAATGTAAATAAATAAGCTTGTAAAGATCAGACAATTTTTTTCAGTGACTTTTGCCTTTTTTGCCACACTTTTCAATTTCACCTGCAGAGCATTTCAATAAAATTCTGCCTAAAGAGCCTTGTTTCTTCCTTCATTTCAAAATGTTTAGAAAATGAATGAGACACATTTGTTTACACAGCAACAAGGTACCACCTCTTCTCTGCTGTTTCAACAGTGATCTCTGCACTCACACTCACTAGTGACTCCTAGTGGCGGGTGGCAGAATCTTTCTTGATTAATCGCAATTAATTATATGACATACTGAGATTAAATTTGATTAAAAAATTAGTTTTTGACAGCCCTAATGTTTTTATGTTTTTACCTGTTTTTGTGTTAAATCACTGTATGAAGCACTTTACATTGCAATTATGTATGAAAGGTGCTATATAAATAAAAAATATTATTATTTATTAAATTATTATTATTATTATTATTATTATTATTATTATTATTATTATTATTATTATTATATAATATTGGTGTGAGGATTTGATTATATTCAGCCTTGAGAGCATTCAGGCAGGTCTTGATATTGGATGATTTAGGATTGGACCACAAACTCCATTCTATTGCAATATTTTCTAGAGCTCCATCATTCCAAAGAAACAATGCTGGGGAGCTTATGCCCCAGTCACATTGACCATGGTGACCTTAGACTCATGTGTGACTGCTCCTGAATGTGCCTTTCTATTGGTCTGTGCTTTCTAAGGAGATTTTACAAGCTGAATGTTCAACTGAACATTTGAATCAGTACTGGCTGCACCTTAAAATATCTGAATTCACTAAGCTGCATACAATTCTTTCTGCAGGAGATTTATGCTGTTATAGCTTACTCTAGTGTAATCATTATATAGTTTACAGTACAATTATTTACATACATCATGTTTAACCATAATGAGTATGAAACTGTACCTGTGATAGTGGCATGAATATTATGTCTATCAATCAACAAGTATCGAGGACTCTCTGGAAACCAGGGTAAGAGCAATAGTTGAACAAACGTTGGTCCCACAACTAGGGAAAGGAACAGAGGCCAGTGTTCTTCCTGTGGAGACAGGACATGATATCACTCTACCTGAATTACATGTTGATGTTGTTGAAACTTCTGGAAATTTTGTACAAACCGGATTCCAAAAAAGTAAACTGAGAGAATGTATAATTTTAAGGGAAAAATATGTTGTTTCAATCCCAAAAAAGTTGGGACAAGGCCATTTTTACCATTGTGTGGCATCCCCCCTTCTTCTTACAACACTCAACAGACGTCTGGGGACAGAGGAGACCAGTTTCTCAAGTTTAGGAATAGGAATGTTCTCCCATTCATGTCTAATACAGGCCTCTAACCGTTCAATCGTCTTGGGCCTTCTTTGTCGCATGTTCTCTATAGGTGAAAGATCTGGACTGCAGGCTGGCCATTCCTGCTGCGATTGTTCCAGATTCTCTGAATCTTTTGATGATGTTATGCACGGTTGATGATGATAACTTAAAAGTCTTTGCTATTTTATGCTGGGTAACACCATTCTGGTATTGGCTGCACAATCTGGTATCTTTCTGCGCAACAATGGTGGAATTGGTGATCCTCTTACCATCTTGGCTTCAGAGAGACACTGACACTCTGAGAAGCTCTTTTTATACCCAATCATGTTGTCAATTGACCTAATTAGTGTTAATTGGTCTTCCAGCGGTTTGTTATATGCTCAATTTCCTTTTTCCAGCCACTTATTGCTACTTGTCCCAACTTTTTTGGGATTTGTTGACACTGTGAAATTTTGAATCAACAAATTTCTCCTTTAAAATTTTACATTTACTCAGATTAAACTTTTGATCTGTCATCTATGTTCTATAATGAATAAAATATTGACATTTGCCATCTCCACATCATTGGATTCAGATTTTATTCACAATTTGTTTAGTGTCCCAACTTTTTTGTAATCCGGTTTGTAGAAGAAATGCAGTTAGATAAGAAACTAAGGCAGAAATACTTTGTGTACAATAAAATCATAAGACAGATTGCTACTGTAACTGGTATTTTCTATATTTTTATGCACAATTTCTATTTGCTGAATTTAAAACATCAGGGAACACATATAAAGCATGCAAAATAAAATGTGCCATAATGTTTCTTGTGCAATAAGTTAAAATAGGAAATAAAGAATAAGTTTGCTTAAAAATGTGCTTTCAATAAAACATCATTTGACCAAAACATTTGCACACAGCTGTAGATTTCTGTATATGACAAGTTTCTGATTTTGGAGTAGAACTGGAGTGATATGAGGATGATTTTTTCAGTAGTTTCATTCTACCTTGCCCAGGACCTCATGGAGTCCCAGAATTTGAGCGAAGAAAACTCCAATACAAATAAAGATGCTGGGCATCAGACCCAGGAAGCCACGGAGGTTCTTTGGTGCGATCTCTCCCAGGTACATGGGCACTACACTGAGAGAGATTCCTACAGAAGCAGCAAAGAAGATGTAATGATGACAAAAGAAAGTTAAGCTTTTTGGAATTAAAATTAAAATCATCTTCCTCTTGACAAAATTAACTCAAAGATTCTTTGTGGGCTGTAGATCAGTTTTTTGGCGAATCAAGCACAGTGATACTGTGGTTATTAAACCAGGTATTGGTACTTTTGGCAGTGTGGGCAGGTGCTGGAAAATGAAATCAGCATCTCCATAAAGCTTGTCAGTAGAGGGAAGCAAGAAGTGCTCAAAAATGTTCTGGTAGACATGTGACTTTGGACTTGATATAACACAGTGGACCAACACCAGCAGATGACATGGTTCCTCAAACCATCACTGATTGTAGAAACTTCACATTAGACCTCAAGCAGCTTGGATTGTATGTGTCTCCACTCTTCCTCCAGACCCTGGGACCTTGATTTGCATATAAAATGCAAAATTTACTTTTAGTGATGGTTTAGGGAGCCATGTCATCTGCTGGTGTTGATCCACTGTGTTATATCTACAACATGGCATAAACCTGGTACATACACACAAACACATTTTGATAGTACTAGATTAATGAGTACATTCCATTCACTTGTGTAATAATGAGAAAAATAAACCTAAACTTAACATTAGCAACCGAAGGTCAATGCTTCTTTCCTTTTCTTTCTTCCTGACAGGCATTCTTATCATTATAAATCCCCACCAGGGAGAATACAAGGACACACACACACACACACACACACACACAACAAAAGTTGTCAAAAAGAGAATTAACATTTGTTCCCAGTGGTCTGAAATGTGATGATCTGGGCGTGGCTAGTGACTACATGAATAAATTTATTTGTATGGATCTACCTGAGTGTACCCCCGTAATGAAGCGGCCTATAATGATCATCTCTGGAGAACCACACAACCTACTGAAGCCCATCAGACCTCCACCTACAAACACCAGAACTGTGCTCTTCACTAGTGTCCCTTTCCTGCAAAAAAAGACAGAAATGACAACTCAAATGCAGAACTGCTGTTCTGACAGCTGTTATATTAGAATATGTTATATTCTATATTCTATATATTCCAGGATTTAAACCAGTGTTAATTACAATTTTAAGGTCTATCATCTTGGCACATCATGTTCTCAAGCTATTGCTGGGCAATAATTAAGCATCAAAAATGGATGTAGTACCTCCCGAATTTAGAGACTAGCATTCCAACCATGAGGGAGCCTACCAGCCCCCCTATAGCGAAGATGGAAACAGTAACAGAGTAGAGCACCGTGATACTTTCTTGACTCAGGCCAGTACCATTACGTCTCACTGCTGTGCGGTTAAAAAATTCCTTTATGTACTGTGAAAAGGACAAGTATGGAAATCTGTTATTCATTTAATAGTACATAAAAAAACTGTAAAATGTAATGTATACTTTGCAAAGCACATTTCATGATATATAAAATGCAGTCTAAATAGCACATTGTATAGCTTTATATACTACACACTTTGAATCATACATTACACTAAATCAGTGGTTCTTAACCTGGGTTCTATCGAACCCTTGGGGTTCGATGTGTCGGTCTCAGGGGTTCGGAGGAGCCTCTGCCACGGAGGTAGACACACTTGTGTAAAGTCGTGATGACATGCCCCGCTTGGCCAAAAACAAATAAAAATTTAAATAAAAAAAATTAAGTTATTTAAAAAATGTTACATTCTTTAAAAAATCCAAAGAAATTTTTAATTAGTAAAATGGTAAAAAAAAAAAAAAATTGGGGGGGGCTGAAATTCTTTTATGAGGCCGAAATACTTCTCAAGAATAAAGTAATACTGTAATTTGTTGTGAGTTCATGCACTGTGTTGGTTTTGTTCTTTGAGCAAGGTGATGTTCATGCACGGCTCATTTTGTGCACCAGTAAAAAAACATATACCTATGTCTTGAATTTGGAAAAAAAAGCAACAAGCATCATATTTTATTTATCACTAAAGAAGGGTTCAGTGAATGAGCATTTGAAACTGGTGGGTTCGGTGCCTCAAAAAAAGTTAAGAACCACTGGTCTAAAGTATTATGTACTATATGTTTTTAAATAGTACACTGTATATAACATGCTAAATCATTAAAACAACACATTGTATATAGTATTATACTATATAGGGATCAATATTCTGGCAATGTCTATATACACAGTACCAGTCATAGTTCGTTCAATGCTTTTATTTATTTAGTTTTTTCCTACATTATAAATAAATATTGAAGTCATCCAGACTCTGAGTGAACACATAATGAATCATGTAGTAAACTTAAAAGTGCTAAACAAACCAAAACATGTTTTAGATTTTACTTCAAAGTAGACACACAACTGATGTCTCAAACACATTAAGAGGCAAGAAATGCAAGTCATGAACTCTTGACAAGACACAGCTGTTAACTGAAAGCCATTCCAGGTGACTACCTCATAAAGCTGACTGAGAAAGTGCCAAGAAAAAAGTAATAGGTGTCTAAGTAATAGGTGCCTACTTTGAAGAATGTAAAATGTATATATATATATATATATATATATATATATATATATATATATAAGCTTACTAGAGCCTTAAGATAACATTGCAGTACTCCCACGGTTGGAGTTCTAGATAGTAGAAATACATGCTTAATGTAATTAAGACATAACATGTCTTGTGATCTAAGGTCATCATGGGAATTTGAACCATTAAACCATTACAGTTCATTAGCTTAGCTTAGAAGATGACAGCACACTGAATGAACTAGTTCAAATCCTTACAGCCCTCATTAAATACATAGAATGTCCTCTGTTTGTACTAAAAAATAAAATGGATTTTAAAGTACTTTCACTTTCCCATTTCAGAATGTACAGTGTGGAGAAATAAATGACCAAATTACCAAACAGTATCAACTTTAAAACAAAAAAGACTTATAATACGTTACTTTATATGTATTGAATATAAAATATGACACTTTACCCTTTTACATTAAATAATTTTTTTAAAGATTTACTTTTTCCACAGTAACAACTGTATAGACTGACTGAGTGTTTTGAATCTTTTGTTGTCAAGGCTTACTTCATACAAGATACTCATGTAAAAACTTCAAGCAAAACCCAATATTCATTAGCATGCTTGTTTAACCCACTGTCAATGGGATCAAACCTTTTCCTTTACTGCTGGGTGTAGTTCTGTAAGCACTATTTTTTTATTTAAAACCAGACTGAGAGTGTTTGGTATATGTACAATTATTACAAATGATTTATTTTAGAAAATTAAAACAAATGCATGCAAAGTTAAAAACAGTTTGGCCAGATTCCTGCACAGCTTAATTATGTTCCTCTTTGCTTTCCTGGACACCTGATTTGAGTAATGTGGTGGTGTGTATACACAGGTATACAACATATGCCCACCAGTGATTTACCATATACTCACCTACTAACTTAGTGCTAAATTAGTAAAGTATTGGATTTTCCATTCGCCTCTTTAATGCAAATTTTGAAAATACACAATAAAAACAGATTAAAAAAGTTATTCATAGATCAGTTGTATAATTGTTTTTATCATTACAGAAAAATATGGAAAAACATGATAGAAATTATACATTCTATGATTCATTTCTTACATTGTATGATGATAGGTCCCATCTAAAATTTACTGACAATAAAACATGAATTTTTGTGGTAAGTTTTATTTATTTTATGTGGAAATAAAGGCACGAGGACAGGTTAAGAAGAATTGCATTTTGAAATAATTTTATTAGCATGGGTGGAATATCATGAAATCTAGAGTCCACAGGGCCGGTTCCTCTTTATAATGCCAAGCCATATAAAATCAGATCAAACAAAGCTACTCTTTGATTTTCAAATGACAAATAGTTTTAACCAGCAGCATTTTAATATTTTGCCCTTTGATCCTGTTTTACAGTGGGTTTTCTGTCTTTTTACATTATGCAGTATTTGAAAATGCACATAAAAAGCCAGAAATTCCTAAAAAATCCCTAAATATTACCAAGAACATGAGGAATATTTCCCTCTCTCAGCTAAATTCAAAAGCAACATCATAGTTTCATGTGATTACCACTCGCATACATATTTACTCTTTATCTTATTATCTGTATCTCCTACACATTCAGTCGTTGTGTGCCAGTTTAAGGTCACAAATGCAATTTGGCAAAGAGAACTCACATTTTTTACAAAAGCCACTTCTTAAATGATGATACCTTGCTGAATTAGTATGCTGAGAAATGACATGCTAATAGTCACCCTTTTGACTAGTCTAAGAGCCCACAGGTGCAGAAAGAGGGATCCATTTCATGTCTGTTTTACCACATTTAAAGTTCATAAACACTGAGATTGCTTTGTGTTTTGGAGAGCTGTTGACCTTGCTGCACTCCAAGTATGAATAAGCAGCTTAGTCACAGGGCACATGGTAAATGCCTATAACTAAGGATAACCTTTTCCCTCATTCTTTCAGGACAAAACAACAAAAATTCATCTGTTATATCCCAGCGCATCCTCCACAAATTTATCAAATTTTCTTTAAGAACACTCTCATAGGAACAAAAAATAAAAAAGATCTCCTTAATATCTCCTATACATACAGAAGACTTTAGCATTAGTCTCTTGCTGGTAAGATATGTGAGAAAAAGATTTCAGTGATTTCATATGTGTCTCCTAAAGTTTTAGTGCAAATCTCAATAAAATCTCACGCTGTGCTCAGCCAACATAATCCAACTAAGGAATCTCAATGTGAACTCAATTATTTCTCATTAGGTTTTATACCCAAACTTTCTTAATAAATGGGGTAATTAACTCCTGTGCAGAATTTTGCATAACATGTTGGAATTTTGGTCAATTACAGTTACAAAGTATCTACATTATGATGCCATATGTTGTCATACACTACAGATGTCATATGTTGTTACGCCATGTCATATTGTATTCCTATATCAGGAATCTTCAAATCCAGAACTGGTGGTTTGGTGTCCTACACCGTTTGGTGAATTGGTTGCCAGGTCTAGTAGGTCTAAGCTGGGAAATCACCAAACTGTTTTGGACACCAGCCCTCCAGTACAAAATTTTGAAGAGCGCTATCCTACAAACTACAAACGCACATTCATTATTCTGCCAGAAACAGATGTCACCGACAGGGTATGATTGATTTGCTATGTCCAGTCATCAGCTGCCATTATCTGCAGCTGTGACTGGCTCACTCATTTCCCCATTTCATTAATGCTAGTCTTCACCTGTCATTGCTTGCAGCTGTGACTGGCTTACTCCTGTAAAAGTGTTCACTCTTTCTAAGTAGCATTCTACTGCTCAAGGTGGGTTCCTTTCTCCTAATTCACTAGTGCTGATCATCAGCTGCTACTGCCTGGAGCTGTGACTGGCATACTTAAGATCTCCACATTGAGTGTTTGGCATTGTTCCTCTCTGTGGTCAGGTAAGCAGTGGTATTATGCTCCAAGGGTTCTTGCCCTGTCTAATAATCCCTAACATCATTCTCTGGCCTTTCCAGTTTTGTCTTCTGAGCCAAAAGACTTATTTTTCTGTCTCATGTGAGTGTGTGTGTTGGCCACAGGCTAGGTTTGGGCCTACTGAGTAATTCATGGTGTGCCCACTGCTTTCTGCTTAATTGAGTGACATTTTCATTTTGTGAGGCTCACCTTGGTGGGGTTGCACCCTATGGAGTATGAGATCTCTCACACTTAACTTGTATTTTTTCACAAGTGGAATGTTTTTCTCGGGATTCACCTGTGGTGGCATTGCACCTATGAGAGTGTGGAGCCTCATTCTCATTGCACATGGCACTCCAAAAATGAAGGAGTTGCAAGACAGAAAAGAGAACACAATCTCTGGCTCAGAAGTCAAAACATGGAAAGTGCCACTGACTGGTGCTAGAGATTGGTTAAATAGCCAGGACAAGAACACTAGGAGTACAATACCACTGGTGTACCAGCAGTATCTGTTCAGAGGGAAAGTCAGTCACTACACACCCAGTGTGGCATTCTTAGGTATACCAGTAACAACAGAGTGCAATAGCAGCTGATACTCTGCAGTACCAAATCAGAAAAAAGGAACCCACCTCTGGTGGAACATTGCCACTCACTAAGGGTGAGTCAGGAATGGACCAGTCCCAGCTGCAAGCAATGACAGCTGTTGACTGGCATTAATGATTTGGAGGAAAAGAGTCCACCCCCTGCAGTGAAGTGCTGCATAGCTGGTGGCCAGTTCTTTGCAATTAATTCTTTTTACTCTTCTTTTTTCAAACTTTAAGATGTTAAATAGGTAATTCCCAACCTTGCTTATAATGTTGTCCTTCATAACTTTTTTAGCCAACAAATAATTATTTTTCCAAAATTTGGTGAAATGCAATTCTATTTAATACTGGGGTCTGTACTTGGTATGAAATGATAAATAACACACAACAACTGTGCCGTAATGAGAACACAAGCATCAAAGCAAAGTTTTATTTGATGAACTAAAAAAGGCTTACACTACATGCTGCAACAGTGTAGATGTGCACAGAGAGGAATCATGCAAATTAACTTTTGCTGTTGGTTGATGCATTAATAGAGATAGACAGACAGTTACACCCTTAATGTTCAGATTCTTCAAACATGAAAAATCAAAGTTGTCTTTGAATATTCTGACATTTATTTGTACAGGACATTACTTTTGTATATTGTTACTAACCTGAGCAGGTGAGTTGACTACAGCCAGGTTATAGCCATAGAGCATAGAGCTGCCAAATGATGAGAGGAATGTCACTGCTAGCAGGGACAAAGTTAAATGCTGTGGAAACAAGTAACAAACAATCAGCTCCTGATTTTGCAAAAGTATTGTGGAACAAAAACAGAAAGGCAGTCATATGATGAACTTGAGCTTTAACAGTTAATTATTTTGTAGAAGTGCTTTCAGTCAGTGAAAAGCCTGGATTGTGATTGATGTATTGTTCAGAGTCATTCAACAATGGCAATTGTACCAGGAAATATGAATGTGAATCTGAAACCAAGTAATATAAGTACCTTTTTGCACCATACAAGCAAAAGTGTATATAATAAAAATACACAAGAATATAGTATGGCTCTAATATCATGATGTGTTATAATTGAATATATTGTAATCTGACTGTATCAAGGTCATATATTATGAATATTCAATTTAATTTTTAGAAACAGTCATTGTTATGCCCTTATGCTACTTATTTATAACAGAGTGGAAGAGTCTAATGGCTGAAGATTACTATGCATTTTTTTATTTAAATGTAACAAAAAATTTATCAATGTTTGCACATAATCTGGTAATCAAAAACAGATGTTCTTTCCTAAAATATAGAGTTTTTGTTTAATCAAGTTACCAGATTAATTATTGGTAATTTTTTCTGTTATTGGTTACTCTCAGTTAGCTCAGATAGCAACATTATTCTGGCCCACATCTGGCCCTCATTCCCCATTTCATTTGGCCCACTTGCCACATGGATTGATGGCAAATAGGCAGATCACTCTTGGATGCAAAACTTGAGCCACATATCAGCCAAATATAGGTAACACTGTCATACGGACCACATCTGTTTTAAAACATGTGGGTGAAACAGGTTTTTTAATATGTGGGCACATCTGTTTTGGTACATGTGGGCCAAATGTGTTTTTTTTAATATGAGGGCCACATTTGGCTTACATGTAGTTTGCCATGCCGACAGAAAGCCAGCAGTGCCATTTCTCAGCCAGAAGTGTCGTTGTCTGGGACTCATTTATTGTGCTTTATTCTGCAGCTACACTGAGACATTGTAAAAACAGTAATTTTGCACTACTTTAAAAGCTAAATAGGTTTTCAATGGTTCTTGACTTGGAAGAACCCAAGAAGTCTTTTATGAGAAGAATTAAAATAATTACTAACACATATTGACTTTATGAGGCAAAAAGGGTAATCATCTCATATAAAACAGTTACTGGACAATTAGCCACTTCAGCAGATTCAGATTATTGCTATCTTGTGGAAACACTCATAAGGCTGCTCATAAATACATATCACCGTTATGTCAGCTATGATTTTGTCCCAAATGAATTGTGCATGCCAACTGCAGGCACAGACCTTCTTAAGTAACTCAGAGGATTATATGCCCTGCTCTAGGGCACAATGGTGGTAGTAGTATTCCATCAGCTGAGATCTAACCCATGATCACTTGGTTCACTGCCAAATCCTCTGACTGCTAGGCAGCCTCTGCTCTGGATGTATATAAGTTCCACAGCATTCTCATATGATCATGATTTTAAAGAAGAGCTTTACAATGAAAATAAGCAATACATGTACTTGATTTAAATACTTCATTTCCAAACAAATGTAATATATTACATTAATTATTAATACAGTTACTGTGTTGCCAAATGTAGCCAGACAATAGTAATATATTGTAAATATCTGCACATTTGTATAAATTAGACTCAAATGTATCACTTTTAACACAGGTTATT
This sequence comes from Crenuchus spilurus, assembly GCA_036984385.1. NCBI lineage: Eukaryota > Metazoa > Chordata > Actinopteri > Characiformes > Crenuchidae > Crenuchus > Crenuchus spilurus. The sequence continues at coordinate 17,557 of BRDA01086862.1, forward strand.
GCAGTATATTAGCTATATAATAGGTCTGTTTGTTGATTTTCTAATTGAAGATAAGTTACACATCTACTTGTGAACAAACTTCAAAATGCAATTTTCTGCACATTTAAGTTAATAATTTCAATTTGCTCACATTAAAACATCTTAAATCAAAATATTTCTCAGATTTTTGCAAATTGTATAATTTTTCCTACTATTATAGTGAGCAGATAGAGTGTGCATTGAAATAAAACTGCATTGAAATTGTACAGAAATTTAAACCAAACTTTTGCATTAAACTGTACATAAAAAATGGCTGCTCAGTGGATGTAATATGATTTGCAGACTGTACGCTGATGGATTAGACTTTGGCGATAATCCATCTAGCCCTGCACATGACTGCATTAACGAAAAAGTGGAACGTGGCCGAGACTGACGAGAGTTTGTAGTTAGCGTGTTGGACACAAGTCAACTTTCAATTCATTCCAAAATCTCTCTCAAAGCCTGCCAACATCAGGAGCACTAATTTTCGATTTTCTGTAAGAAAATCCATCCAATAATGAAGGATATAAATGTGAAATGTGAGTGGATTGGTGGCAGGTGTATTGCTGGTGCCAAAGGAGATTTTCGTGTGAGCGTGAAACAGGCACGTGGGTATAGAGCCAAAATGAATAGTGATATTCAAATTCTTAAAGCATTAAAGGATTATTCAGACTTTCATCTAAAATTCATAAACTTGCCTTCATAATACATAGAAACAGTAGAGGAGAGGCTTGTTAGACCACGAGGCAATCCACGTTTTTTGTTTTACAGCCATGACTGCCTGGCTCAGATACAGTAGGACATTTAACAGAGCAAAAACGTGAACTGTTGCACTACATACTTGGTTCAAATTGAACAGGGATGGAATCTTTAGATGACATTTATGGAATACAACACTTAGTTGTGGTTTTACACACACCTTTAAACTCATTTAATGTTGATTTTTCCTGAAACAAGCTGTTTTGGCTTTTGTGGTGAGCTCATTAATAATTTTAAAAAGCTCTGTTCTGATTGGCTGTTCACAGTCAGGCAGTATGCTCATAAACGTATATTAATACTGGGAAGACTAAAAATTTTGGGCATCTCCTCCTCCCTCTTATGAACCAATAGAGGTCTATCAGTCTAGTGTTACGTAGATGCATGCAAACATTCCATCTTTCCCCCACCACCAACCCCGCAAATGCATAGCCCCGGGTCTACAGTGAGAAGAAGAGACTTTATACATGGCCTTGCAGAGGACCTTCAGTGCTGGAAAGGCCATGAAGAAAAAGCTGTAATGCTGCTCAATAACATTGTAAATAATAGATTAGATTGTGCATATTATTGTAAATAAACACTATATCTTGGCAAAAGCTTTGACTAATTAATTGTGCCTGTTGCAACAGTTAACTGTAAAGCTATAATTACATTAAGACTTTGTAAATAATAAATTAGATGTTATTGTAATTGTTAATATTAACAATTACTCAAATAAAAACTGATATTTAAAACTAATATGTATTATTTTTTATGTCAACACTTGTAGTTCCCCTTTAGGCATTAAAACATGGGCACCATGTTTGTAGACAGAGCTGTTTGTTTGCGTCAGTCAAGTAGAGGAGCTTGAGCAGTGTTCCAAAGTAATACTATACTCTGTACATAGTGTGCATCACAAATAATACTAGTAACACGAACAGTAATTAGACACTCATCTGACAGGAAAACCTAAACCTTATAGCTCACCTTATAGCTGGAATTACATTAAACTAAAAAATGGGAGGGCAATAATAATTTTTATGACTGACTATGCCCTATGGAGAGTGTAGGGAGACATTTGGTATTTGGCCTCATCTTCACTCTTGAAGGATGGAATCATCTCTCACTAATCTTGCACACTTTTAGACAATGAGAACTACTATATTAAACTTTAATCCAAACCAAAGGAATAATTTAGGCAGACAGTCATGATAAAACATTCTCCAAAGATCTATTTGACTCTCAGAGTGCAGGGACAGCATGATCAGATTATTTATCAGGGTGAAAAATCTGTAGTCTCTTAAGCACTAAAAAATACTGATATTTGCTTTTATATTTTAAAGGTATGTGCTTGAGAAAGGTAAATATATTTATTCATTACTTGTTTTGTCTGGTGCCCTAAAATGCTATCAGTAGTTTGTATGAGGATATGTTGTTGCTCTGCAGTGTTCAGCTGTTGCAGATTCTTAAGTCAGAGTTTGCAGAGCTCGGTGTTCTCAAGGACTCTCATTAGCATAACAATATGGATTAAGTGACTCGCTGCAGGGGTCTGGGGGAATTCTTTACAGATTTTGATATTTTGTAGGTGGAGGACTGTTCTTAATAGTGATTGATTTGTGCAAAAATGCCAGCAATGTTGTGCTGTTAATATCAATGCAACACAAACGTTGATGTCAGTGCTTAGAATGTTCCACCACCCAAATAATATTTGGACAACAGTGGTAACATGATGGTCCTATTCGTAAATACATGTGGTATATGGGACCAAATAAGTTATGTATATCAGCAGTCTGTATCAGCTACCTAAAAGTGCACTTACACTGCGGTTAAAAAGATTTGAATCACTAATCATATGAATTAGTGTTATTCATTTTGTTATTTTGATTTCCTGATTTGTGGATCACTTCACAATATGGCATTCTTGGTACTAATTTCCGAAAAATCTAAAGCACTGTCCAATATTACTAAACATCCTCATTTTCTTACGACTTTATATCTTATTATTCCTAATTTTATTCTGTACTGTTGCACCTGATTAACAGATTAGATTTAGTATATATTTTTAAGATTTAATTAAAAACATTAAGATTAAATTTTTTTTCTTTTTGTTTTGATGAAATGGCCAATTTTTATACCAATAGTATTTATGCAGTCGAAATGTAACCTAAGGATGTGAAGCCCAATTTCTCTACTACTAGTAGTGTAATTTTAATAGTGTTTTAAGCAAATAAACCAAAATCTTACCAGTGCACTTCATTACAGAATGCAAATGCTAAATCTTTTTAAATGACCTGTAACATTATGACCAACATCCTGTTTGATATAGTATAAAAAATGCTGTTCTGAAATAATACCAGGATAAATCTGAAGCGCACGAACGATGCTGCTCTGGTAAATGAATGATAACAAGAATTGTGTCCCTAAATGACTTCTGGCTACAGGACTGAGATAACTAGTTAAGTTTCAGTGACACAGTAAACCTGATAATGAACCATCATAAAGCCCAAATTAACAAGTCATTACATGTTGCTCTAGCTGAGCACTATTTATGTTAACAGTTTACTCAACACAGTCATTAGAGCAACATGTTTGGCAGCTATGACATGCTAAAACATTGAATGAACTGATGGATTTGAAAGGATGTTAGCCATAGCCACAGGTCTGAATGCATGAAAGTGAATTATAATAAAGGGACAGTGTTTGCTAATCCTTAATCCATTACAAAAACTTGCAGAGTATGTTACTACATAAGAAGAAGAAATCATGAAAGAAGTACCACATTATAATAATTTTTTCTACCCATCAAGTAAACAGATTGACTGTGAATGTGTAAATATAACCTTAGGCTACCAGAAACTCATGCGTGTAGTTTAATGCTGGCAGCGTTTTCTTATAGATAATTTTATAACATTAGAATATCCTACCTGCAGTTTAATATTAGGTTACATATGCACTGCTGTTCGGAATTTTGAGAAGAAAGGGCAAATTCACTAAACAGAGACTATAGTAATATTAGCTTATTTTAACATTTCTCAAATGATAATACTAACATGAATGATCTATTCAAAAATTTACAAAAAGAAACATTTATGGACTTACCCCTCTAATTTTTCCATCAGGCTCTTTTAAAATTTCCTCCGCCATTTAGGAATGCATATGTAAACACTCCCCAATTGTAACACGATTAAAAGGAGAAAGTGATGTTTATTGGTGAAAACGTCTTTATACGGCTGGCATTCTGCTGCACTTTTTCTTTTTTTTTTTAGAAAAGAAGGCGTGTTCCACTGTGAATGGTTTTGATTTGGTGTTTGTGTGTGTGTGTGTGTGTGTGTTAAGGGTGGGAGGGAGGCCTGCTAGGGCTGATCCAGTGTGAGTGTGTGTGTGTGCCCTCCTCCCTGTAGCTTCTGTGAAACTCACCGCCATCACATGCTGACCATCCGCGTGATTTCAACAGGGTCATCAAACACTCTGCTGAAGAATTTTTGAAAGTCCATGGAAAAATTACCTTGAAAAAAGTCATGTCCTGGATTTTCTTCTCTTTAATATGCACATCACAACTTTACCTTTAAGATTGCTGTTTATGTTACAGTATAGGTAATAACCTATATTGTATCAGATAATGCATTGCGTTTTGCAGTGTAATTTTCAAAAGGTAAATATTTAGTTATTTTGAGGGTCTAAGGGAAAGA